>JAWPHD010006533.1:0-143392 GCA_037043455.1 Cyrtodaria siliqua
CATATGTTGCTGAGCATTACTTTAGATAATATTGATCTATTTCAATACAATTTTGTTGTTAAAATTTAAAGAGGGGCGGTGTTATATCAGGTCAGATCAATAATTTAACACTAATTATACACAAAAATAGTTTAATAAAAACTGTATTGCAATACATGACTTACTCCGATCTTTTTATATTTCTTTACATTCAAGTATAATTTTCTTCCAACCAGTATTATAAATGTAGACAGCAATACAAAAGCAGCTAAGATTATAGATATAACATAGTCAAGTCAGTTGTTGTTCCTTGATGAAACATGCAAGGGAAGTAACTCCGCAGGTAGACCTCACAAATGTTAATTTGCAGTAACTCAAAAACTTATTGGAATATTTTGATGCAGTTTTTAGCATTCTGAACCTGTTTTCAAAATCTACAACATGACTTGTTTCTAGACCGAAGTATCCCTTAATTTATTACAATTCGAAAGCGGATATGAAACTGGATACTGAAAGTATTTTTCACCTAAATGTTATGGTCACTATTGTCATGTACAAACCTTTTACAACTTGGTGTAGTCTAAGCTTTTGAAAGGCAAGCTTGGATTTCTTGCCCTTCATGTTAAAATGGCCCATAACTTCATTCGTCATCAGTCTGAAAGAAGAATTAAACATACTAAGCAAATATTGTACGAAATTGCTATTATACATTTGCTGTTTATTACAAAAGTTATATATACTACTTTCAAGGGGGAAATGTGTAATATAACACCCAACATAAAACACCCAACAGAGAAAGGTGGAAATGGGGTAAACATTCCATATTGTTTAGGCTAAATAAAATTAATCACCTGGTTCTCAGGCCCTCCCTCATCTCTTTTTTTGGTAAAAAATAAAAAGTTTCAATGAGGTAAATAAAGACTACAGTAGTGCTTTTGGCTCGCAAAGGTCATAACCAAGAATCGAACCACAAAAGTAGAGATGCATATGTTTTATCAGAAAATATCAGCTTGATATTGAAACTTAAGTATGACTTACTTTACATTGTTTATCTTTTGAAAATGATGTTTTATCCAAATACTATTGAAATCTAAAATACAAAGTCTTCCTCATCTCTTTCGTCAACCTGTAAAATTGCATTAAACAAATGCTTCCCTCCCACATGTCTTTTTGGGGAAAAAGGGTCTGAGAACCAGGTAATTAATTTTATAGACCGAATTTTTGGGAGTTTATTTTGTGTAACCCAAAAATAACGAGTACGCATGCGTCAGCAATTTTTCGTTGGACTGCCATGTGTAAACAGTTGAACATCCGTCCGGCCAAGGACCCACGATATAGGCTTATATTATGTCCGATTTAGCATCTAGTATGTTCTAATGATCAATAGAGGATAAAATTGACCATGAAGATGCTCAAATCTTCATCACCGACTGTACCTCAATATACAATATACTTTCACAATATACTGTGGCATTACCTCGTCAAAGCGAAAATAGATCATGTACATGCTTTATATATGTATGTACCACGTAACAGCGTGTACAGTTTTTTCGGTTTACACGCCAATAAACCCCAAAATTATCGCAGTCAATTCCTATTTACCTCTCCATTATCTTCTTGTTGAAAAATCTCATTTCAAATGTTTTTAAATTCATATCAAGTGCATCAACTATGTGTCATTCTTCAATATATGTAATTATTAGCATTTACCTTATTCTTATAAATCCCAAAATCCAATTTATTATATCCTCCTCGGATAGAAAGAAAACACCGACTTCTTTAGTTAACATTCAAATCTAAAAGAACGAAATTTATTCTGTCGTCACAATCGTCATATTATGAGGTCATTATTTTATGACACCTCTAAGAAAGGACCAATTTAAAAACTTTGAACAAACGTTTGAAAAACGACATTCTAGCTGTGGCAATATTATGTGTGTGTTTTTTTGATTGTATATGTTCATGCGTGCGTATGTTAGCGTGTGCGTGCAAGTTAATTTGTGTGTGCTTTATTTATTATCTCTTAATTGAATTTAGGTATTGGACTCCTAGGCGAAAGTAGAATATAGTTTGAGAGGTTATATAGCGGCACATAACACTGTGGCAATTGTTGATATTAAAGTCAATGCAATTGTCGTATGATACCGGCATTAAGTTGGTTCATATATCAAAAATAGTAAAAATTTAAAACATTTATCTTAGCATGTTGAAAACATGTCTGCTATAAAACGTTGTTATGACGTCAAGAGGCGACGTAAATACAACGTTGTGATTTTGACGTCGATTAGACGTTGGATTTAGGTCGCCGACATCGCGACCAAGATCCAACCAATATTCAACGTCACTTTGACGTCGTGTGCCCACTGGGACAGAGTCTGTATTATCTTCTTTGAAGGGACCCATGGCAATCTTGATTTTTTAAAACACACATCATCCCGTTAGTTTTTCAAGTCATTAATATTAATTATTAGAATAGTTCAAAGCAAATTCTTCTGCATATTAGTAACTGTTTATTATATTATAATGCATCAATAATGTACTACAATCTGTGGTAGAATAACCAAGAAAAATTGAAAATCCAAAATTGTATTTAATTATATGCGAGCAGGTTTAAAGTCAAAATGGTATATAATATATGAATCTTAACATTTTCAATTTCTGTTTACAGATATTGTTAGACTTCCACTCCCCGGCCCTGCCCCGTGCTGAGGACGGTGTAACTCCGCTGGATCTGGCGGAAAATTATGAACATGTCGATTGCTTTAATGAGATAGGTATGTGTTTCAGAAGTTTTCACAATACACAGTAATTTTAAATATATTGTCAAATAAAACACACACGCACACACAGCAACTTGATACAAATGACTTTTTTTATTTTATATTCCGACCTGTTTAGGAACTGTTAGACCCAAATTTCACTTTTGAAAATATTAGTTTTTTCGGAAGGGTATTGATACCTGGTATATATGGTGAATATTAAAGAAACTTTCCCGCCAAATAATTGTAAAATTACACTACAAAACTCTTCATTAAAACTCTATCCAGGTGTTCAGGTCATATAATAATGCATATGTGCTGATTTAAATTATAGGTTTATTCACAGGTTCTTAGAATACCCGTTATTGAATATGCGTAAAGTTAATTATAAGTTGGTAACTCTTAATTCGATGCTCCAGTTTTGACCTTGCTGATGGCGAAATAGGGACAAGAGGAACTACGGTGTGTTTTTCCATTCCGACCCTATTATAATGATTGTATTGTAATACTGAGGTAGATAATTTTATTCAGCCAAAAACAAACATTTAAAATGTAAATATGTCAAAGTGATTGTATTAACATAATACCGCTATGGAACCAACAACAACATGCATAAAAGATATGCTAGTATATATATTTGCACGTGAATTCTTAACTATTTTTTGTTGTGTATGTCATTTTTAGCTACACTGGCCAAAGGCCAGCAGAGCTTATGAGATGCCGATGTGTCAGTCGTCCGTCTGTCTTTAACTCTTGTCTCGTTAAGACGAATCTTTACCAAACTTTACCAGATTGTTAATATCAATAAAAGCTCAGACAAGTTCGAAAACCAGCCAGCTCGGACCAGTAACAGCGGAGTTATGGCCCTTGATTTAGTTAAAAACGCTATATTTTGCCTCTTTAAGACAGTAGGGCCTTTATTTTTCATCCGATCTTTACCAAACTTTACCAGATTGTTAATATCAATGAAAGCTCGGACAAGTTCGAAAACCAGCCAGATCGGACCAGCAACAGCGGAGTTATGGCCCTTGAATTAGTTCAAAATGCTATATTTTGCCTCGTTAAGACGATAGGGCCATCATTTTTCATCCGATCTTTACCAATCATTACCAGATTGTTAATATCAATTCAAGCTCAGACAATTTCGGAAACCAGCCAGATCGGACCAGTAACAGCGGAGTTGTGGCCCTTGAATTAGTTAAAAATGGTATATTTTGCCTCGTTAAGACGATAGGGCCTTTATTTTTTATCCGATCTTTACCAAACTTTACCAGATTGTTATTATCAATAAAAGCTCGAACAAGTTTGAAAACCAGTCAGATTGGACCAGTAACAGCGGAGTTATGACCCTTGATTTAGTTAAAAATGCTATATTTTGCCCTGTTAAGACGATAGGGCCTTCATTTTTCATCTGACTTTACCAAACTTTACCAGATTTTAAATATCAATGAAAGCTCGGACAAGTTTGTAAACCAGCCAGATCGGACCAGTAACAGCTGAGTTATGACCCTTGGTTTTGTTAAAAGTGCTATATTTTGTCTCATTAATATGATAGGGCCTTCATTTTTCATCTGATCTTACAAAACTTTTTTTTTTCCGTTTTTTTGTATTTTATTTGTATTTTTTTTTACTTTTTATTTTTTTTTAAATTGTTAATTTCTTCTTTTTTTTTCTTTTTTTATTAGCTCTACTGGCCAAGTTCGAAAACCATCCAGATAGGACCAGTAACAGCGGAGTTATGGCTCTTGATTAGTTAAAAATGATATATTTTGCCTTGTTAAGACGATAGGGCCTTCATTTTTCATTCGACCTTTACCAAACTTTAACATATTGCTAATGTGGATTAAAGCTTGAAAACCAGCCAGTTTGGACCAGTAACAGTGGAGTTATGGCCCTTGATTTAGTTAAAAATGCTAAATTTTGCCTCGTTAATACGATAGGGCCTTAAAAAACGTTCAAAGAAAATTAAATTGCAGTCACTCGCTTCATTGATGTTATAAGAGTCATGTTAGCCAGTAGAGCGTGCACAGGCCCTCTTGGGCCTCCACAGGCCCTCTTGGGCCTCTTGTTTAATTTGATAGATTTATAATAACGTGTATTCTGTCCTTAACCTTCTCGCTTCTCACCACTGTGGCTTCGAATCCCACTAGGAATTCGACTTGTAAGAAAGTGTTGCTTCCACCACTAAAAAGTGACTGTCATATATAGCCTAAAATGTGATGAAAATGGCATAAAACACCAACCAACCAACCAATGATTTACATTCAGACTTGAGGCAATTATAAGATTTATTATATGCTTCCCAGTGAAATAGTGGATTGTATAGTTAGAATAAACCTTATTTATTACATTTCTATGCGTAAAGGATCGGGATTTCTCAGTGCAAGAATATTCATAATTGCTAAATATTAATAACTAACTCAGAACACAATAATAACTAACATTGCTAACTTAGAACACAATAATAACTAACGTTGCGACGTTGAGTCGTGACGTCAACAAAGTGTTGCTGACGTCGACGTCATCCGCCGATAACGTTCAATAAAGCGAATATTTGTTTGCAAAAACGTAATTTAAAATGTAATAAATAGATTATTTAACTGCTGGGATCGATTATTGGGTAATCCTTCACTTGATGGTAGACATGCTTTGTTTTTTCACTCACTTGCATGCGCTCGTACGTGAAAAGAAACACACGTCTACCACTCGTGAAGGATTTGCCTATATTCGATCCCAGCAGTTAAATAATCTCTATATTCTCATCGTTTATATTTTCACAGTGAGAATATAAAAACTTATATTTTCACTGCCGGGAAAAATCGAACTACTTTTTTCTACATTTGCTTATAACAGTCATAATTTGTGTCAAAGTTTGGTGCTATATTCTATGCGCACTAAATATATGTAAATCGCCTCACGCGCTGGCGTTACTATATTTATCCGTGAATACGTAAAAGGGGAACTGTCGGCACTTAACGTATTTTCTGTTTGAAACAGTTTGGTAGTGTTGCATGATAAAAAGTATACAATCAATAAAGCTAAATCGTGAAAATATAAGTTTTCTCACTTCTCAATGAAAATAAATCCTATATTCACTCCAAACAAACAAATATCCTCTATATATTAACTTTAAAATGTTACGTGTTTACAAAATATATAAAATAATATACACAGCAAATGTGGATATTTCTTAACTATAAAAATATTGATTTTGTCAAAAAACAAACATGTGGCCTAAAGCCATAAAGTTATTGAAACTAAACATTGAAAACAATTGATGAAATTTAAATTAATTGTTTAACAGCGGAGTTATGGCCCTTGATTTAGTTAAAAACGCTATATTTTGCCTCTTTAAGACAGTAGGGCCTTTATTTTTCATCCGATCTTTACCAAACTTTACCAGATTGTTAATATCAATGAAAGCTCGGACAAGTTCGAAAACCAGCCAGATCGGACCAGCAACAGCGGAGTTATGGCCCTTGAATTAGTTCAAAATGCTATATTTTGCCTCGTTAAGACGATAGGGCCATCATTTTTCATCCGATCTTTACCAATCATTACCAGATTGTTAATATCAATTCAAGCTCAGACAATTTCGGAAACCAGCCAGATCGGACCAGTAACAGCGGAGTTGTGGCCCTTGAATTAGTTAAAAATGGTATATTTTGCCTCGTTAAGACGATAGGGCCTTTATTTTTTATCCGATCTTTACCAAACTTTACCAGATTGTTATTATCAATAAAAGCTCGAACAAGTTTGAAAACCAGTCAGATTGGACCAGTAACAGCGGAGTTATGACCCTTGATTTAGTTAAAAATGCTATATTTTGCCCTGTTAAGACGATAGGGCCTTCATTTTTCATCTGACTTTACCAAACTTTACCAGATTTTAAATATCAATGAAAGCTCGGACAAGTTTGTAAACCAGCCAGATCGGACCAGTAACAGCTGAGTTATGACCCTTGGTTTTGTTAAAAGTGCTATATTTTGTCTCATTAATATGATAGGGCCTTCATTTTTCATCTGATCTTACAAAACTTTTTTTTTTCCGTTTTTTTGTATTTTATTTGTATTTTTTTTTACTTTTTATTTTTTTTTAAATTGTTAATTTCTTCTTTTTTTTTCTTTTTTTATTAGCTCTACTGGCCAAGTTCGAAAACCATCCAGATAGGACCAGTAACAGCGGAGTTATGGCTCTTGATTAGTTAAAAATGATATATTTTGCCTTGTTAAGACGATAGGGCCTTCATTTTTCATTCGACCTTTACCAAACTTTAACATATTGCTAATGTGGATTAAAGCTTGAAAACCAGCCAGTTTGGACCAGTAACAGTGGAGTTATGGCCCTTGATTTAGTTAAAAATGCTAAATTTTGCCTCGTTAATACGATAGGGCCTTAAAAAACGTTCAAAGAAAATTAAATTGCAGTCACTCGCTTCATTGATGTTATAAGAGTCATGTTAGCCAGTAGAGCGTGCACAGGCCCTCTTGGGCCTCCACAGGCCCTCTTGGGCCTCTTGTTTAATTTGATAGATTTATAATAACGTGTATTCTGTCCTTAACCTTCTCGCTTCTCACCACTGTGGCTTCGAATCCCACTAGGAATTCGACTTGTAAGAAAGTGTTGCTTCCACCACTAAAAAGTGACTGTCATATATAGCCTAAAATGTGATGAAAATGGCATAAAACACCAACCAACCAACCAATGATTTACATTCAGACTTGAGGCAATTATAAGATTTATTATATGCTTCCCAGTGAAATAGTGGATTGTATAGTTAGAATAAACCTTATTTATTACATTTCTATGCGTAAAGGATCGGGATTTCTCAGTGCAAGAATATTCATAATTGCTAAATATTAATAACTAACTCAGAACACAATAATAACTAACATTGCTAACTTAGAACACAATAATAACTAACGTTGCGACGTTGAGTCGTGACGTCAACAAAGTGTTGCTGACGTCGACGTCATCCGCCGATAACGTTCAATAAAGCGAATATTTGTTTGCAAAAATGTAATTTAAAATGTAATAAATAGATTATTTAACTGCTGGGATCGATTATTGGGTAATCCTTCACTTGATGGTAGACATGCTTTGTTTTTTCACTCACTTGCATGCGCTCGTACGTGAAAAGAAACACACGTCTACCACTCGTGAAGGATTTGCCTATATTCGATCCCAGCAGTTAAATAATCTCTATATTCTCATCGTTTATATTTTCACAGTGAGAATATAAAAACTTATATTTTCACTGCCGGGAAAAATCGAACTACTTTTTTCTACATTTGCTTATAACAGTCATAATTTGTGTCAAAGTTTGGTGCTATATTCTATGCGCACTAAATATATGTAAATCGCCTCACGCGCTGGCGTTACTATATTTATCCGTGAATACGTAAAAGGGGAACTGTCGGCACTTAACGTATTTTCTGTTTGAAACAGTTTGGTAGTGTTGCATGATAAAAAGTATACAATCAATAAAGCTAAATCGTGAAAATATAAGTTTTCTCACTTCTCAATGAAAATAAATCCTATATTCACTCCAAACAAACAAATATCCTCTATATATTAACTTTAAAATGTTACGTGTTTACAAAATATATAAAATAATATACACAGCAAATGTGGATATTTCTTAACTATAAAAATATTGATTTTGTCAAAAAACAAACATGTGGCCTAAAGCCATAAAGTTATTGAAACTAAACATTGAAAACAATTGATGAAATTTAAATTAATTGTTGAATTTTTCAGATAATTTTGAACCAAAAACAATCAGTAGCCACAAGAAAGACTGGTTTCATCCTGAACTTGATAGAAAAGTAAGTTGATT
The DNA here is from genome assembly GCA_037043455.1 of Cyrtodaria siliqua. Classification (NCBI taxonomy): domain Eukaryota; kingdom Metazoa; phylum Mollusca; class Bivalvia; order Adapedonta; family Hiatellidae; genus Cyrtodaria; species Cyrtodaria siliqua. The sequence goes on from JAWPHD010006533.1 coordinate 8,578, forward strand.
TTTACATTTGTCTCAGGTCTAGAAATATGTGTAGCTTGACTGGGCTGAAACCAAGGATCTTCGGAGTACCATTCCGTTGCTGTACCTACTGAGCTAACTGGCAGGACAAGCTACACAATTATCTGTTACATATCTATGAACCGTGATATACTTCCCGTACCAGTTGGAATTTGTCCTCAATTTCTGTGGTCACAGAGGTTCGTTTGTATGTATCTCTGAGCCTTCACAGCCACGATCCTGCCGGAATTGCCAAATATCACAGGGCTAGAAAAAAGTGCAGCCGGACAGTGTTTGAACCTGGGAACTTCTGATTACAGTTGTGTTGCTCTACCGACTGAGCTAACTGGATGGACAATGCTGCACAGTTACCTATTCAACCGACTGAGCTAACTGGATGGACAATGCTGCACAGTTACCTATTCTACCGACAGCTGACTGGATGGGCAATGCTGCACAGTTACCTATTCTACCGACTGAGCTAACTGGATGGACAGTGCTGCACAGTTACCTATTCTACCGACTGAGCTAACTGGATGGACAATGCTGCACAGTTACCTATTCTACCGACTGAGCTAACTGGATGGACAATGCTGCACAGTTACCTATTCTACCGACTGAGCTAACTGGATGGACAATGCTGCACAGTTACCTATTTTCTACCTACTCAGCTAACTGGATGGACAATGCTTCACAGTTACCTATTCTACCGACTGAGCTAACTGGAAGGACAATGCTGCACAGTTACCTATTCACGGTAGAATAGGTAACTGTGCAGCATTGTCCATTTATCACTGCCTAGATAAATGTGTAAACATATAAAAACTGGATGTTTCATGTAAAAATACCCAAGATTATTTGAGTTCTGTTTTTTAGCTCTACTGACCAAGGGACAGCAGAGCTTATGGGATGGTGTGTTGTCTGTCGTCCGTCGTCCGCCTGTCGTCCGTCGTCTGTCGTCTGTCGTCCGTTAACTTTTCTTCAAACGACTTCTCCTCAGCTAATTTTGACCAAACTTCACACGGATGATCCTTAGATGAATGATTTTTAGATTTGTTAAAATTAGGTCAGCGCTACATCCAAGATGGCTGCCATTACCATATATGGTCGAAACCTTAAAAAATCTTCTTCTCCAGAACCGCTGGACAGATTTCAACATTTTTTCTTTTAAAATGATCGCCAACGCCTAGACTATCAAGTTTGTTCAAATAAAGTCCCCGGGTCAAAAATGGCTGTGCCCCAGGGGTCCAAAGTTTGTATATTGAGGTTTTGCATGTTTTTCATGTAGACATATAGGAAAAAACTTTAAAAAATATTCTTCTCTGAAACCACAAGGCACAGAGCTCTCATGTATTACATGTAGCATCAGCTTATGGTCTTCTACTAAGTTTGTTCAAATGGTGACCCTGGGGTCAAATTTGTCCCCGCCCGGGGGTCACACTTTTTCATAGACTTATACAGGATTTTTTTAAAAAAAATCTTCTTCTCGGAACTACAAGAGCCAGAGGTTTGATATTTTGCATTTACTATAAGCTTATGGTCCTTTACCAAGTTTGTTCAAATGGTGACCCTCGGGTCACATTTGGCCCCGTCCCAAGGGTCACATGTTTTACATAGACATGTATAGGGAAAAACTTAAAAAATATTCTTCTCTAAAACTGCAAGAGCCAGAGGTTTAATATTTTGCATTTGCTATAAGCTTATGGTCCTTTACCAAGTTTGTTCAAATGGTGACCCTCGGGTCACATTTGACCCCACCCCAAGGGTCACATCTTTTACCTAGACATGTATAGGGAAAAACTTAAAAATATTTCTTCTCTGAAACTGCAAGAGCCAGAGATTTAATATTTTGCATTTGCTATAAGCTTATGGTCTTCTACCAAGTTTGTTCAAATGGTGACCCATTGGTCATAACTTCTTCTCTGAAACCACAAGGCACAGAGGTCTCATGTATTACACGTAGCATCAGCTTATGGTCCTCTACTAAATTTGTTAAAATGGTGACCCTGGGGTCAAATTTGTCCCCGCCCCGGGGGTCACAATTTAACATAGACTTATATATAAAAAAAAAATTAAAAATCTTTTTCTCGGAAACTACAAGAGCCAGAGGTTTGATATTTTGCACTTACTATAAGCTTATGGTCCTTTACCAATTTTGTTCAAATGGTGACCCTCAGGTCACATTTGGCCCCGCCCCAAGGGTCACATGTTTTACATAGATATGTATAGGGAAAAACTTAAAAAATCTTCTTCTCTGAAACTGCAAGAGCCAGAGGTTTAATATTTTGCATTTGCTATAAGCTTGTGGTCCTTTACCAAGTTTGTTCAAATGGTGACCCATTGGTCACATTTGGCCCTGCCCCGGGGGTCACAGTTTTACATAGGCTTTTATAGGGAAAAACTGAAAAAAATCTTCTTCTCTGGAACCACATGGCATGGAGCTCTCATGTATTACATGTAGCATCAGCTTATGGTCCTCTACTTAGTTTGTTCAAATGGTGACCCTGGGGTCAAATTTGTCCCCGCCCCGGGGGTCACAGTTTTACATAGATTTATATAGGATTTCTTTTTTTAAAAATCTTCTCAAAAACTACAAGAGCCAGAGGTTTGATGTTTTGCATTTACTATAAGCTTATGATCCTTTACCAAGTTTGTTCAAATGATGACCCTCGGGTCACATTTGGCCCCGCCCCAAGGGTCACATGTTTTACATAGAGATGTATAGGGAAAATCTTAAAAAATCTTCTTCTCTGGAACTGCAAGAGCCAGAGGTTTTATATTTTGCAATTACTATAAGATTATGGTCCCAGTCACAGTTTTACATAGACGTATATAGGAAACACATTAAAGTCTTCTTCTCTGGAACTACAAGAACCAGAGGTTAATATTTTGCATTTACTATATTCAAGGGGCCCCTTTTGGTTACGGGGCAAATAATAGGACCACTGCAGATCCTGTTGGAGGGGAAGGCAGAGGGGTAGAACCCCCTCAAATTCATGTTCATTTTATCATTATTTGTTCATGCTCTTTAAAGGTCTTCATCATGACCCCTGCATTGTTTCAGGTGCCATCTCGCTCATATCACTAGAGCAGTGGCAGAAAAACTATAACGTGGCTCCATCTTAAATTGAGTGTTTACAATAGAATTTGCAGCAACTCTGCAGTTCAGGATGAGAAGGTTCTAGGCCTATTCTCCATATTTTATCTCAATCTACATGGAGGATGAGCCTGGCATGTTCATTCCTGATAGGTGCCATGTAACCTTTCATGTGTTGGTGCGCCTTAAAACCTCAATTCAATTCAGTTATATAAGACTCATGTACTGCTCCTTTTATATAAGTATCATATAACAGGTATCATATGAGAATCATATAAGAGTCATACGATGGCAAAATTGGTAGTGTCACCATATGATTATGTGTTTAGGGGTTGTTTGTCATTACGTTTTAGGGTGCACAACAACTGCTGGAGCTGAAGGGTCTGCGTGAGGGTTTGTTTCTGATCCGAAACAGCAAGAGGAACCCAGACTGGCATGTGCTCACCTTGTGTCATGAGCAAAAGGTGTTCAACTATGAAATCAAAACTACAGTAAGTGCATGATATGTTCTAAAGGTGTTATACCACCAGCATGTGCTTGTAACCCTTCGAGATGTAGTTGAATGTACTTTCTACTATAAAGAGTAATCCCTCTATTTTTTGTTGGAACAGGGCATTGTAAATGTGGCGTGGGTGGGGAATGGCCCATTTATATTAAATTTTGTTGTTGTATGTATAAGAAGTGTATTCATAGGTTTTAATGGATTATTGACGAACATTTTCCAACTTTCGAATCTATGCATACACTTTGTAAGCCACTATGGAAACAGCTGTACCTTTGTCCTGTTTAGTAAACAAACACAAACTTATGACCCCCACCTTTTCTGGTGATTTTAAAAGTGAAAACATATTTTTCTATATGTAAATTACACTGCTGCATTATCCATACATGATTTGAAGTTGTGTTAAATCATTAATATGTGTTTCGTCGGTGTGTTCTTGGGCAAGACACTTTCCCATAGCCTCGTCCGTCGGATGGGAATGTAAACCGGGCTATTCAAATTGGTGATATCGCTGATTCGAATATGTGATATCACCCATTTATTTTGAATGAGTGATATCACCTATTCAAATTAGTGATATAACTCATTTAAATAGGTGATATCATTCATTTTAAATTTGAACCAGTGATATCACCTATTCGAAAGAGTGATATCACTCATTCAAATAGGTGATATCACTGAATTGTATTAAAAGCAATACGGCGCCTCATAATATTATAGCTGACATTTATGTACCTAAACTATTTTCACATGAAAAAAACTTAAATATCTTGGAACTAAATTTGAACATGTAGAAATCTTAAGTATCCTGAAACTCCACTTGAAACATGCAGAGTTGTAAGCTTCTAGTTCATAACAACTGCCAGTTAAAAAAATTAACTTGTACATTCTTAATATAGTAGTTGTTGTTTTCTATGATATGTAAGTATGTGCTTTCAAATGTTTGTTTGTATGGTGTTTTACTTAACTTCAATACGTGTAAGGTTATATATGACGGTCGAGTTTTTATTTTTTTGGCACCACCTTATATACAATGTTTTATAGGGGTTATATAGGGGACAGGAACTGTGACCTCTTTCTGCAGATTCATTATACCATATTAATTATACCCAGTGAAGTGGGGGCTATATAGGAATCATGTTCTAAGGTACCGTCGCGCTGCATCCTGTCGTGTAACACAATTTTATGCCGTCATACATGCATTTCTCAAGCACTTTGAATGAGCTGTTCCCAGACTTCATATACACATAACAACTGATGAACTTATGTCCCTCTACATCACCTATTATTGATTGCCTAATTTATTACAGGATTATGGCCCTTTGTTTGACTTAGAAATTAAGTGGGGTATTCAACACTTTCAGTGAGAATTAAAATCAAGTCCTTATAAACTAACTATTCAATTCAAGATCTAGTTGCTCTTGTTAGTGCATGCCAGCTGTGTCCATGTCCCCAGTAGGTCATCATGATGTTTCCATGTCCCCAGTAGGTCATCATGATGTATCCATGTCCCCAGTAGGTCATCATGATGTTTCCATGTCCCCAGTAGGTCATCATGATGTTTCCATGTCCCCAGTAGGTCTTCTTGATGTTTCCCTGTCCCAGTAGGTCATCATGATGTTTCCATGTCCCCAGTAGGTCATCATGATGTTTCCATGTCCCCAGTAGGTCTTCTTGATGTTTCCCTGTCCCAGTAGGTCATCATGATGTTTCCATGTCCCCAGTAGGTCATCATGATGTTTCCATGTCCCCAGTAGGTCATCATGATGTTTCCATGTCCCCAGTAGGTCAACATGATGTGTCCATGTCCCCAGTAGGTCATCATGATGTTTCCATGTCCCCAGTAGGTCTTCATGATGTTTCTATGTCCCCAGTAGGTCAACATGATGTGTCCATGTCCCCAGTAGGTCATCATGATGTTTCCATGTCCCCAGTAGGTCAACATGATGTGTCCATGTCCCCAGTAGGTCATCATGATGTTTCCATGTCCCCAGTAGGTCATCATGATGTTTCTATGTCCCCAGTAGGTCTTCTTGATGTTTCCCTGTCCCAGTAGGTCATCATGATGTTTCCATGTCCCCAGTAGGTCATCATGATGTTTCCTGTTGCAATATTTGACCACAAACATGAGGCCCTCTCATGAGTTTTTGGGGCTAATTATCAAATTTATGGAATTTGGGGAACATGGCCAATTATCTATTATTATTAGGGGTCTGGGATACATAGCCAAGTACGTATTATTATTATGGATTTGGGGAACATGGCCAAGTATCTATTATTATTAGTAGGGATTTGGGGAACATGGCTAAGTATCTATTATTATTAGGGATTTGGGGAACATGGCCAAGTACCTATTTGGGGAACATGGCCAAGTATCTATTATTATTAGGGGTCTGGGATACATAGCCAAGTATCTATTATTATTAGGGATTTCGGGAACATTGGCAATTATTATAAGGGATTTAGGGATAAAAACCTAATTTTAGGGATCTAGGAAAAGTGTCTTAAAAGAAAAACAAACTTTAGGGGATCTCAGGAAAATTTCTTCAAATCCAGTGAACAAGGCCCCCACCCACTTCCTGTCTCACCTATTCCCCACTAGGAGAATCGCAAACAAACAAGATAATATGCAAAATATAGCAAAGGCAATAACTCTGATTTTACAAATCTGATTTAGCTGGTTTTCTGAGCTTTCATTGGTGACAGCAATCTGGTCAAGTTCGGTTAAAATTGAACGTAAAATAAAGTCTCTATCTTTTTACCGAGGCAAACGTTAATATACGACATCATGTCAATTAAAAAAAAACATTAAAGGGTCAATCTGAAACTTAAGTGTTTTGTTATTTTGTTTTTCATATACATGTACTATTAGTAACAATATGTTAACGTTGTTTTTGTTTTTCAGCATTATAGAGACCGTTTGATGTACTATATAGACGATGGCCCGTATTACAAATCTATAGATCACCTCATACAGTTTTATAGCTACCACGCCAATGGTCTGCCATGTGCATTAACCCTGGCTGTAAATCCAGGTCAGTATAGGCTACCATGCCAACGGTCTGCCATGTGCATTAACCCTGGCTGTAAATCCAAGTCAGTATAGGCTACCATGCCAACGGTCTGCCATGTGCATTAACTCTGGCTGTAAATCCAGGTCAGTATTACAGCTACCATGCTAACGGTCTGCCATGTGCATTTACTGTGGCTGTAAATCCAGATCAGTATAGGCTACCATGCCAACGGTCTGCCATGTGCATTTACTCTGGCTGTAAATGCAGGTCAGTATAGGCTACGATGCCAATGATCTGCCATGTGCATTAACCCTGGCTGTAAATCCAGGTCAGTATTACAGCTACCATGCCAACGGTCTGCCATGTGCATTAACTCTGGCTGTAAATCCAGGTCCGTATATAATAGGCTACCATGCCAACGATCTGCCATGTGCATTAACCCTGGCTGTAAATACCAGGTCAGTATTACAGCTACCATGCCAACGGTCTGCCATGTGCATTTACTCTGGCTGTAAATCCAGGTCAGTATAGGCTACCATGCCAACGGTCTGCCATGTGCATTTACTATGGCTGTAAATCCAGGTCAGTGTAGGCTACCATGCCAACGGTCTGCCATGTGCATTTACTCTGGCTGTAAATCCAGGTCAGTGTAGGCTACCATGCCAAAGGTCTGCCATGTGCATTAACCTGGCTGTAAATCCAGGTCAGTATAACAGTTACCATGCCAACTGTGTGCCATGTGCATTTACTCTGGCTGTAAATCCAGGTCAGTGTAGGCTACCATGCCAACGGTCTGCCATGTGCATTTACTCTGGCTGTAAATCCAGGTCAGTGTAGGCTACCATGCCAACGGTCTGCCATGTGCATTAACTCTGGCTGTAAATCCAGGTCCGTATATAATAGGTTACCATGCCAACGATCTGCCGTGTGCATACGCCGACTGTAAATCCAGGTCAGTGTAGGCTACCATGCCAACGATCTGCCATGTGCATTTACTCTGGCTGTAAATCCAGGTCAGTGTAGGCTACCATGCCAATGGTCTGCCATGTGCATTTACTCTGGCTGTAAATCCATGCCAACGGTCTGCCCTGTGCATTTACTCTGGCTGTTAATCCAGGTCAGTGTAGGCTACCATTCCAATGGTCTGCCATGTGCATTTACTCTGGCTGTCATCTACTTGTATATCATTGTCATCTACTTGTATATCATTCTCATCACATAACTGTATTGTCATCTACTCGTATATCATTGTGATCACATAACTGTATTGTCATGTACTTGTATATCATTGTGATCACATAACTGTATTGTCATCTACTTGTATATCATTGTGATCACATAACTGTATTGTCATCTACTTGTATATCATTGTGATCACATAACTGTATTGTCATCTGCTTGTATATCATTGTCATTGCATAACTGTATTGTCAATTACTTGTATATCATTGTCATCACATAACCGTATTGTCATCTACTTGTATATCATTGTCATCACATAACTGTATTGCCATCTACTTGTATATCATTGTCATCACATAACTGTATTGTCACCTGCTTGTATATCATAGTCATCACATAACTATTGTCATCATATAATTGTATTGTCATCACATAACTGTATTGTCATGACATAGCTGTATTGTCATCACATAACTGTATTATCATCTACTTGTATATCATTGTCATCGCATAACTGTATTGTCATCGCATAACTGTATTGTCATTGCATAACCACATAACTGTATTGTCATTGTCATCACATAACTGTATTGTCATCGCATAACCACATAACTGTATTGTCATCACATAACTGTATTGTCATCGCATAACTGTATTGTCATCACATAACTGTATTGTTATCGCATAACTGTATTGTCATCGCATAACTGTATTGTCATCGCATATCTGTATTGTCATCACATAACTGTATTATCATCACATAACTGTATTGTCATCGCATAACTGTATTGTCATCGCATAACCGCATAAATGTATTGTCATTGTCATCACATAACTGTATTGTCATCGCATAACTTGTATATTTTCAGCGAGAGAACTTGTACAAATAATAGATGAAGATGAATACCAAAACTTGTGTGATCAAACATCCATGTCAGGTATATATACATCCAAAACTTGTGTGATCAAACATCCATGTCAGGTATATATACATCCAAAACTTGTGTGATCAAAAAAGAAGTAACTACGTAGTTTTGAAGTTCCACAAGATGGCATCAATGACATCCATTTTGTCAATTCAGTTGAAACAAATTGATCTGTGAAAGCATCTCTCCAGCTTTCTATATGCCTGTAGGGATGAATTATGTCGTAGCTTGTCTGTCTGTTCATCCATCTGTCTGTCCTTTAACTTTTAGCTGACAACTGATAGTGACTTATAACTTTAAAAGTATAAGGTCTACAACAATGAAACTTTGTACACATCTTCCAGTGTCTATTCTAGAAATCGAAAAGTTGGGGGTATTTCCCACCTATACTTGAAAAATAGGGGTTTTTAAAAAAGCAGGGGGGAATAGGTGAAAATACACAAATTGATAACTTATTTTGCCACAGTGTATATACTATATAGAAGAATATCAGTATAGTCTCATGGTTCTAGAAATATTTTGAAAATCCACTTGCCCAGAGCGAAAGTTCAGAACTTGAGGAAAAGGTTCCGTGATTATTTTGAAATCGCAAAAACCCACGCATGACATGCGCATATCGTTAAGTTTTGCAACTTATTTGTGAAGTATGCACTTCCAAATACGTTTAATTACAGACTATATCAATGAAATACACTAAATACCTCATAAAATCGCATTGATAAACGAGTGCTTCATGTGAAAAAAATGCATTTTCGTTACAAAAGAAATCCTCGGCTAGATTATCTAAAAAAACAGAATGTCACGAGGGTCTGTCAGTCATTATTTTGACACATTAAATTTGCAAATTAAGAAATCTTTTTTTGTATATGATTGGTCAAAGGTCCAAATGATGTTCAGAGATTATTTGGAAAACTTTCAGCTTGTGAGTTGGAAGGTCACGGACGTTATTTCCATGATTTTATTGGGCGATAGATTCACGTCTGACAGTCGTGTCAGGCTATTGTGATGTACTGTGTTGTTTTAAAACAATGGTGTGAAATGCGTCTGCAGGTTAATTAGTTGTTTATTGAAATAATGACACTGATTAAGCTGCCTGGGGCAAGAACGATGATTGTACTGAAAGTTGTTTGACCTTATTAACAATCGCTCGTGGCGAAAAACAGCGGGCAGTTTTGTTAAATTATCAAATTCTGATTAGCCTAGTTTGCCATAGGATTTGATCTACGTATTTGATCTTCTATATTTGTCACCAATTGAATTGTTTTTTCTATGTTTGTGTTTGTATGTGCGACCAGCGCGCATTTGGAAAAAAAAAAAGCATGATCTGATAGAAAATGGCATGTATCTTGCAATCGCGCATCCTAGAATAGTACTAAATGACTAGCTCCATTTCAATTAAAACAATAAGCCATTACTGATGTAGATAAAATGCAAAGATTCATTTTTGAACCAATTGTTTGCATTTTTTAATTTGAATGACACAAAACATATGCAGACAAAATGCAAAGATTCATTTTTGGACAACATTGCCATGAAGAGACTGAATCAAATAGTCAGAATGATTTCCAAGTTATTTCAGTGTGAACATACATAAATGCTTGTCTTTAGTGACCTCAGTAGCTCAGTGGATAAGACCTTGGTTTTGGAGCTACAGACCCTGCGTGTGTGGATTGTCTCTAACAATCGAAAAACTAATCAAACTGACCTAACATCACCGACAATCGCTAGTAATTTTTTACTATTTTACAGTTTTCATTTGACTCAGATACTTTCTTTCCGGTAATCTTGCTTGTACCAAATTCAGCATGGCTTATATGGTTACCATGCGATTTCTCGCATCTTGTAGGTATGTTACTTATAATTCTACACTCTACTTATTCTACTATAGAATTAAGCAGGCTAGCATACAACAGAGGAGGACTAAAGGCCTAAAGGTTCATAAAAAGGCAAAGGTTACTGTTATTTATATATATATAATATTGCGTGTGTAAATGAATAAAAAACAGTTGTACAATCGATTATCGATCGGTTTCGGTTTTCCAATGTCAATAGTAATTTTCCAGTCTGATTGCCAACACTCCCTGGCAGAGACATATCTGATGAGAAACTTCATCTCTCACTGAGGTTGCTGTCCCAATACATAGAGGATCTTACATGAGTACTCATTCATTATTGAATTTATTAAACGAGTTGGCAAAATGATATAATGCTAGGGTCTTGCCAAGCATTATATCATTTTTGCTATTAAGCGAGTTTAATAAATTCAATAATGAATGAGAACGAATGTTAGATACTATTTATCACATAACTCACATATTGACTTTTATTGCATTTTGCCTGTCCCTTTAATGTGCGAAACCGACGTAAACCGTGGGAAATGGATCATAGTCATTATCGATTTTTTTATAGTGCATACTAGGCTTATTTGCATATTTATATAACTAGTAGTATATCGAAAATATAGAATGGTGTTATTCCACTCTCACGCCGTAAGTTATGTGATAAAACCTTATATGATATGTAAACGGGACATACAACCCCATTTCATTCATGCTTGTGTACTTGGCAGCCCTTACGACGCCTGCCTTGCCACCACGACCAGAATCTCTGGACGGATCATTTTACAGCGAAAGCCAAAACAAAACGCCAACAGAAACTGGCCAACCCAACCATCCTGCATGGCCAAAGGCCAGTCCACCACCACCACCAAATCATGTATGTATGCTGATACTATAGACAACTGACCTAGTAACAAACACATTGGAAATGCCTATCTAGCCAAAATATCATGTGGAACCTTAACTTTTCCTTCTTACTCCTCTCTCAAAAATTCATTTATTTTGATGAGAATACATTCAGAAAATTCATAATGAATAGAATAATGGGATTATGCTAATATATTTTTATTTCTAAATTAGAAATTGTACAAAAAGCTGTTTAAAGTCAAAATCATTATCATTTTTGGCTTTTCCCTTAAAACCAAGCAATTAACATAGGGAAACTTCCCTTCTTACTACAAAAATGTTAAAAGTAAGGAAAATACCACCATTAGAAAACAATTTTTTGATGGATTTTGACTTAAATGAAACGTATATGCATAAAACTCTTCATGATATGTGTTGTTTAAAGTCGGAAAGTCGGGCAGTATTTTGTGACATTTCCGCACTGTGCCACCTGAAATGTAGATACATTTCAAAGTTTCCTATCTATTTATTATTAGGTCGGTGTGTAGACATTATACTAAACGTTATATTATACGCAACGTTATGTGCTTATGACGTTTTGGTGCTAAAGAGTGTCTGACGTCATGGCGGTTCTATGTCCATCTGAATTAATTTTTACTACTTTGATTGCAATGTTATGTGATAAAAAGGATCTTAAACTCATTCCCATTCCATATAAGATTTATGAAACTCGTTCTGAATTATTTTTAATTTTAACTCGCCAAAAGGCTCGTTAAAATTAAAATAATTCATAACTCGTTTCATAAATCTTGTATGAAATGGGAACTCGTTTAAGATCCTCTATATACCAACTCACACTCACTCTTTATTAAAGGGACACATGGCAGTATTGAAGCATTTATTAAGTATCAAAATTATTAATCCAGTATCAGGAGAGGTTGATTTTATGAATCGTAGTTTTGAAGCACATGATAGACAAACACCCAAGCAGATCCTCTGATTCGGCAACATTTATTTTTAACTTTTACTGATAAGCCTCGATCTGGCATTCCCTTCGGATTGCAGCTCAGCCATTATTTGCAGCTAACCGCCATCTGCACCACCACCACCATAAACTGCAATCTCGGGGTTTCACTTGCGTTGTCCATCACACGCTGCCATATAACCTTAGTTATATATACGCCCCCAAAAAAGCTGTAGAATAGAACTGATTCTGACACACTGTGTCGTATAACTCTAAGTTCAGGTTAACTCTGTACGGACTGATTATCCTTATCAGCTCTATTCTGCAGTTTCTTTATACACAACCATGCTGCATACCCTTACATCTATGCCACGGTACTAGCACTTGTATCTTCAGCCTAGTATACTTGCAACCATGACCCGTGTCACTTTCGAGTACACTGCTACCTCAATTCCTACAACTGTCTCGGCCTCTGTCTACAAGATCTGCCCCTGGCCTCGGTTAACACGAGCTGCTTCACATCCGGGTTCACTGCAACCTCCCTCGGCCTCTGTTTACATGAGCTGCTCTGACCTTGGTTAACATGAGTGGCCTCACGCCCAGGTTCACTGCAACCTCCCTTGGCCTCTGTTTACATAAGCTGCCACAGGCCTCAGTTAACATGAGCTGCCTCAGTGTGTACAGGCCTCGCTGTCATTGGTCGCCTCGGTCTGGTTGCCTGCTTGCCATCATGGTGGACAGTAATTGTCGAGCCTCCATATGCCAATATATATATATATAGAAATGCTGATTAGTTAAGTTAGAAGTTATTAAATCTGTATGTATATAATTAAATGTTATTTGGAGTTTTCAGTGCTCCTTCATTATTCTACCTTAGCTTTAAGATATACATGTACCATATTGTTTCTAATTAGCGCTCCCCCTCTAATTAGCACCCACCCCTATTTTTAAAAAAAAAAAAATCTTACCTTGAGGTGTAAAAGTGGTTAATATCCAAGAAAAGTGGTTAAAATCCAAGAAACAGTATACACACACTTATGAATTTAAATTCAGTTTAAATGACGTGAAGAATGCCCGCTTGCTTTTCCCCGACCAGAGTATCCATGTTTACGGTAAATCATAAAATGAACTGGAATTGAGTTAGAAAATGTGTAATGTATTACGTCATACCGCGAGCACGCCTTAGAAACAACCTTAGAAACGACGAAACTATCGATTCTACCTGTCAATCAAAGTGTCAGTTACAGCATGTGACACTACCTAGCAGTCAAATAACAAACTACCCTATGATTTCCAATAGTGACGTTTTCGACTTAGTAAACTACTGGTAATGAGTTACGGCACAGGGACTTTGTCTCGCTTATTTTTAGCATTATATAAGGAAATTAAAATGTGTACTGGCTTACGAAAAGCGATATAATAAGCGCCCCCCTTTCAGAAAATGTCACGCCCCCGGGGGCGCTGATTAGGAACAGTACGGTATTACTGATATAATCAATTAGTAATATGTAAAAAAAGTTTGTTTTGAACTAGTAAAATAATTATTATTCTAATCACCCGCACTATATAGCCTAGTTTAAAATATCTCGTTTGCAACGTTAGGAGAATAAGCAAGGCAATGCGAAAGATATCACTGTTACGTTTGCAACGTTAGGAGAGTAAGCAAAGCAGTGCGAACGATTTTAGATGTGTGCGTTATTTTCACATTTTAGGGGTATTAGAATAGAAATAGAACATCGTTTACGGTGAATTATCTTGTAAAATATCACGGTTTGTCGTTCAATTGTAAACAATAATTTCACTCGCCTTTCGGGCTTGTGAACTTATTGTTTACAATTGAACTCCAAACCGTGATATATTACACGATAATTCACCGCATATATGATGTTCTATTTCTTAAATAATGATTGGTAATGGACAGAAGTAATGGGATGCCACAAGTCTCTAAAAATACCATTTATTTTGTATTATTAACACTTTTTTCTCTCAGATATACTCAACAGTTGGCAAGTAGAGAACAGTTCAATCACTGTTCGTCACATAACATGGCTTCTGGGAGTGTAATAAAGCCATGACTTATTTATCATAATACACTAGTGTATTATTATATTATGTGTTTGTGAACAGTACAACATTTAGCCCCAATTGTTTGCATGGTATATCATATGATACATTCAGAAACCTTAAATATTTATTATTATTTGATATAAAATGCATGTAAATTGTTAGAAACGTTAAATTTGGTTTAAGCTATCGCATTTGTTGTAGTAACAGCTGCGTAACATAGCTGATGTCATATTTAACAATAAAACGACGTCATGATTTCTCCTACAGATTGACATCGTATACAAGGTAAATTGATAACATTAATGTGAAAATATCACATCGTACATGTGCTATGTGATAAATTGAATCTTACATTTGTGACTGTCACGTAAGATCCTCTATTTCCTCTGCTCATGTTTTATATGATTTTGAAAACATGGAATTAATGCATTTTCAGCCACCACCAACAAAACAACTAAGTCTTTCTCGGACGAACTCAACCCCACAAGTAGAACTTACAAAGATTGATAGAAAACTTTTATCCCTGGGTAATTATAACAGGTTTTGTTACAAAGTCTTCTTGGTGTTGCATATATTGGTCTATTGTTTGGGGTGCTTGTTTCAGCCAAAGGGTTTTTGGTCTTTTAAGATAAAATTAATCCACTACCTAAATAAGTTGTATTTCAGTAAAACAGAAATTTTTAGTGGTAAATAAAACTACCTTACTTTTCAAAATCGGTTGACAAATAAAAAAATTATGTGCGATACCGGTAGTTGTTTTTAATGGGGCAATTCTGCTGCATGAAAAAATTGATTTTTTTTTATTTTTTTATAATTTTTATCCAAAAATGGTTTTAAATTGTTGGATATTAGTAAATTAAGACAACCTTAAAGTTTTATAGCAAAATATGAAGACTAACTGATGTTATTATATAACCTATAAATAGACGCGTTTTCATTGGCTAAAAAGTAATTTTTTAGAAAAAATATCTAGCGATATTGACCTGTTTTTTTGATATTGACCTGTTTTTTTGATATTGACCTGTTTTATATAATTGTTTTTTTGATATTGACCTGTTTTATATAATTGTAAATTGAGGGTTATATAATAAAACAGTTATGGACTTTTCAGCTGTTATACATGATGTTGATATGTACCAAAAAATCATTATTGACCTCGGCTATCGCCTCGGTCAATAATGATTTTTTTGGTGCATATCACATCATGTATAACAGCTGAAAAGTCCATAATTGTATATTATTTGAAATTTCTTAATTTTCTGCTGTTCCACCAACAAGTAATTTACATAACGTTAGGAAAAGCCTCATCAAAAACTCATTTTGGCTGTAAAATATTTATTTCTTAACCGATTTTCAAATTAAAAGTAGTTTTATTTACCACTAAAAATGCCAGTTCTAATGATATATAACTTATGTGCGTATTATTTAAATTGCTCAAGTCACTGCAGAAAACCTTTGGCTGAAACAAGGGCCCCAAACAATAAGCATTGCATATTGTGGTCTACAGGTATATAATGCATATTGTCCTGAAAAGACGTTAACGCTTGCTGTTTGTCATCAATCTTGGTGACGAATACTTTGCCGCTATTTTCCGTTGCAATCGTTGTTTGCTTTGAATGCTACATTTGCTGTTTGCCTTTTGTTGACTTCACGATAAACATCCAACAATCACCATGAAGTTACGTCAGGTTCAGGTACTGTATTAGTGTAATAAATATGCAAATGAAGGTTGAATCATTGTTTTGTCTTTTCCATTCAGCTTGGGGTACAATTGGAATTGCCTTGTAGATTTACTTAATCGTTAAAATTACCGGATTATGGAAATCGATGAGACAGTTCGTTGTTCGGGGTCGTACTACGAAGACTGAAGCAGTTATTTTATCAAACTTGTTTAATAAGTTGAATATTAAACAGGCACACATGTATGATCCCATGTTTATGTCCATTGAATAAATATACTTGTGATTCCTTTGCATGAAAATACTCCTGATTACAACTTATTGCCCAGTAGAAATGTAATAAACATATTTCTTGCATACCGTAAAAGGTTATCTGCATTTTACATGGGTGATGGAAAGCTTGATCTTTCACATGGGGGAAGATAAAAGTCACGCACATCAACAATGACGTCAATAACGTCAACAGTTGCATGAAGTCATTGTGTAAAAAACTTACACAATTTTAATAATTGGCAACGTCAACACACAAAATGTCAATGATGTGCAAGAAAAGAATCAGTAATGGGTATCCGGTTCAGATAGGGAATTCCAACCCTCGATATAACTGTTTTAATCGGAACCTTGGCAGATCCTCGGTTCCGATAAAAACAATTATACCTCTTATTGGAATTCTTTACTGATGAAGGATTTTTATAATATACAGGGCAATAAATTGCAACTTTCTGCAAGACATAGATCTAGTGTTAATTCTGAATTCTAATGCAACTATTATGTAACACATTGCTCCATTGGCTAACGTCTCGAATTTGCGACCGTGAAAAAAAACATTTACCGTCTGAAAAATATGTGACGTCACATAACGTTGATCAAACGACGTCATGGATGAAGTCAACAAAATGCTGGCATCCATGAATTTGAGTTTTCACAGAAAAACAAGTGTGTATGTATGATTTTATTTTATATTTGTAGCATTTGAATGGAAAAGCATTAGAATCTAGATAATCATGCTAAGATTTTCAATATGGGACGGTATGTGGTTGGTTTTACTGGTTGAAATTTCCATAAAACAAAATTTCAGACAGTTAAACCACTCACATGGTGAATCTTAGCATGGTTATCTCTTAATTTCCAGGTAAAGAGATAGGTCAAGGTGAATTTGGGTCAGTTGTGAAAGGTGTTTACAAAGTACAGAGTGGTCGTAAGAAGGAGAAGATCGATGTCGCTATCAAACTGTTCCACAAGACGGCCATTAATAACCAAGATGATTTTCTCAAGGAAGCTCGAACCATGCAGCTGCTTAATCATAAATGTATCGTGAACTTTATCGGGATCGCGGAGTCTGAAAATCATGAGTTGATGCTGGTAGGTTTGTATACTAACTTCATCCGAATTGCGGAGTCTGAAAATCATGAGTTGACGATGGCAGGTATATTTGATTGTTTTTTGTTTATTTTGCTTTAATCTGGATCTGGATGTTTACGATGCAGTGTAAAATCAGTCCGAAAATCACAAATTGATGCTGGTAGATTTGTATGTGAAATTTATCGGTATCGCTGAGTCTGAAAATCATGAGTTGCTGCTGGTAGGTTTGTATGTGACCTTCATCAGGACTGCCGAGTCTGAAAGTCACGAATGGATGCAGATAGGTTTGTATGTGAAATTTATCTGGATTGTTGAGTCTGAAAATCATGAGTTGATGCTGCCAGGTTTGTATGTGACCTTCATCAGAATTGCTGTGTCTGAAAATCATGATTGGATGCTGGTATGTTTGTATATGACCTTCATCCGGATTGCTGTGCCTGGAAATCATGAGTTTATTTTGCTTTATTCTGGATCTGGATGTTTATGCTGCAGTGCCAATAACAGTATGATAATCGCATCAGATGGAGAGTGTCTATAAGTACTGAGGGAAAGCTGTCCTGAAGCCCTCTGCTGATTTCTAGCAAACTATACTATCCTCAATGTTTCATTCAATTGTCGTATTTGGAAAGAAAGAGTTTTACATTTGTTCAACAACAAAATAATAAACTATTATAAATTTTGTGATTGATTTTTCTAAATTAATTTTCACTTTCAATTCAGAAAATGTTTTGGCTCGAATTGACCTTTTGTCTTGTAGGAGTAAGAAACTCTTCTATAGTATTTTGAATTTTACAGGCAATGCAGAATCTGAGTTTGAGGAGGTTTTTGTTGACAATTTAATGTATAAGTTTCTTTCATGTGACCATTACTGTACAGTAAAATTGGCAAATATTCTAAATTAATCACTTGCCCCTCACCACTGTAGGTTTGATACCTCAAGGACCTAGGAATTTTTATGTGAGGAAGCTATCCAGCTAGCCAGCGGGATGTCGGTGATTCTTCCCAGGTGCCCGTCTGTGTATGAAAATTGCCCAGAGGTGCACCTAGGGTCTTCCTCCACCAATGGAAGCTGGAAGAGTCACCATATGACCTTAGCTGTTGATGCAACTATAAAATCCAGTTCAATTATTTCTTTAGTTTTCCTGTAAATAAGAGATCCCATATTGTTGCTATGTGCTAGTCGGACAATAATTCAAGGTTTTAGAATTTAATAGTGATGTACTGGAATTTCTTGGCAAAAAGTGTTGCTTCCCTTTCACAAGGAGAAACTTTTAAGATATTTTGTGTACTACAGGTTGAAGAATATATCGCCATGGGATCCATGTTGGACTACTTGATAGATGAACGAGAGAAGATAAACGTTAGGAATGACCTGTATCTGTGGGCCTCCCAGATAGCCCTCGGTATGCAGTATCTGGAACAGATGAAAATGGTGCATCGGGATCTGGCTGCCAGGAATATCCTGCTGCAGGGCAAGCATCTGGTAAGTCATACTTATCATAAGAAAAATGTATATATATATATATATCATATAGAAAAATGCATTCATAGGAGTCAACTAGGACTTCTACATCAGCATGTTTGTCTTTGGACACAATGTACCTACAATACTAGATGCTTAAACAGGAGATAAATGTGATTTTAAAACAACAATTATCATGCACCATTTGTTACCATGTACACATACAGCTTGTTACCATGTACACATGTGCAGTTTGTTACCATATGTACAGTTTGTTACCATGTACCATTTGTTACCATGTACAGTTTGTTACCATGTACATATGTACCGTTTGTTACCATATGTACAGTTTGTTACCATGTACCGTTTGTTACCATGTACAGTTTGTTACCATGTACCGTTTGTTACCATGTACAGTTTGTTACCATGTACACATGTACCGTTCGTTATCATGTACACATGTATCATTTGTTAACAGTTCGTTACCATATGCAGTTGGTAATGCCCCCTTTACACAGAAGGAGATCGTTGAGCGATACAAAATTGGCCCGATCTCTCTACGATCTCCTAAAACCTCGAACAAGTCGCTTCTGTGTAAACGTTCGGGAGAACTCTATTGGTCTTTCATCGAACGCTCAGCCATCTCTCAGCCATCTCTACCTTCGTTGTGAAAAAGCTTAGCGTTCATTGAAAGATCGCTGAAAGATCATTGGGAGACCGATGAGATCGTTGAGCACTCCTTGAGCGTTCGTTGAGAGATCGCTTACCTTGGTGATCGATCTCCTCATAGTTTTGGACTGGGTCAAAACTATGAGGAGACCGTGGCGACCGTAGAGATCACTGGAGGATCATTGAGAGATCATTGCGATATGTTGGCGATCACTGGACATTCATTGAAAGTTCGTCAAGAGATCTGGCCAATTTTTGATCGCTCAGCGATCGCCACCTCTGTGTAAAGGGGGTATTATACCTGTTACCAGACAAGTGTGGCATCAAGGTCACATTGAACTGACAATGACTGAATCCTAAGATTTTTTCCTTACTGTAACTTGTAACTATTAGACCTACAATTTTGAAACTTTAAAGAAATAGTACCCATGTTAAAACAACAACCTCTATTAATTTTAAATTTAGTAGGCCAGATGTCAAGGTCACGAATCATGACAAATTCCTTCCCCAGCTGTTATTCATGAATATTTGATCTACAGTCTTGATAAATCTACAAATAGTGCTCAACAACATCTCATATCAGTTAAGTTATTTTTTTGTTAGAAAGGTAAGGGTTACATTGACCTGACACCTATGAAATGTTTT
Organism: Cyrtodaria siliqua; assembly: GCA_037043455.1. Classification (NCBI taxonomy): domain Eukaryota; kingdom Metazoa; phylum Mollusca; class Bivalvia; order Adapedonta; family Hiatellidae; genus Cyrtodaria; species Cyrtodaria siliqua. The sequence continues at coordinate 28,828 of JAWPHD010006533.1, forward strand.
AACATAAAAACTTTAGGAAACGGGCATATAATGCCCGATTAGGCATCGCTCTTGTTATATAATTCAGAACAGATGCTTTTTGTTTAAATTCAATACTGATTCCCATCTGTTGTGTTCCAGGCCAAGATTAGCGACTTTGGCTTGTCCAGAGCCGTAGGATCTAACAGTGATTATTACAAGGCTACTACTGGTGGACGGTGGCCAATCAAATGGTAGGTGGGAGATATATCTATATAATCAAATGGTAGTTGGGAGATACATCTATTAATCAAATGGTAGGTGGGAGATATATCAATATAACACTGGTGGACAGTGGCCAAACAAATGGTAGGTGGGAGATATATAACAATAGAACTCTCTTTGCTTGTGTGAGTTATGGAGCGAATATGAAATGGACGTCATTATATGTGTATAAGAGGTATTTGACCTTTATGACCTTCAAGATACAGACCCGGGTGTTGGGTTCTGCACATCGTTTCGATGAAATGAGTTTTTATGCCAAATCATTTCAAACTCCCACTCCCTCCTTGCATGTGAGAGTTATGGAGGGACACAAAAATTGTAACAGACCAATAGACGAATGAACGAACATACAAACAATGCCAAATCTATATCCCTTCGACTTCATCGGGGGATAATAACAATGGCTGTGATGAATAAATCAATGTCACCTTTACAATTGTCGGTGATACGAAAAAAAGAAAGAAGATAATATCAAATAATTACATAAGTGATGGTTTCCCCTATGGATTTGAGCATGCTTAATTTTGCGATTCCTCTACCCGTGAAGAATAATAATAGTCTGTCCGTAAATTAACATCCTTATGGAGCAACAATATTTGTGTATGGAAGGTCTCACACCTCTTTTATCTCCGCTGAAAGTTCACGAACCTAGAGACAAAAGGAAAACAGAAAATAAGTCTATATTTTTCTCAATTTTAGGCAATTTTTAATTAGAAACATAGGTTTTTCTTTGCTTTAGCATACGTCTGCAGTGTAAAAGACAGATGATACAGAAAATCCCATGTTGATATGAGGTTTCATTCAAATTTCAGAAGCACCGCATATTCATCTAGATAGTGTATGAATGTTGTATTTTCCATAGGGGTCACAAAACATGAGTGAGAAAAAAAACCAACCTGGCTAACTTATGTATTTTATTGTTTTAAATTACTGGTCTTGGCTATACTGAAGATATTAAACCAACAACAATGTCTGCTGCCCTGCTTTGAAGCTCAGATGTTGGAAAAGGCTGTACAGTAACCCTATGCGAAAATTAATTGAGGTTTGAGACCGGAAGCATTATCCACCTGTCCGGATCAATAACTGACTATATATATTTAGTTATGTAGAACATATGGACTATACTATAAGCCTGGATAATTAAAGTTCCTATCCCACCAACAGCAATAAAATTTTACAACCTATGTACACCGTTTCTAAACCAATATATAATTACCCCATTTTGAGAATTGAAACTCTACAGACACAATATAAAGGGCTTTAACTAACCGTTGAATTAAGAGTTACCAACTCATAATTCATTTTACGATCTCTGGTATTTTTAAGTACTTGTGAATAAACATATACTTTTAATCAGCGTACATTATTTTATAACCGGGACACCTGGATAGGGTTTGGATAAAATATCTTGTTGTGTAATTGTGCCGTTATTTGGTGAGTTAGTGCCTTTAAGTGAGGTGACATGCAATAAGGCTGTAATGGCAAGACCTACTTGTCAGTATCACTTCTCTAGCAGTCCTGAATGCCATTACGTGGTCCGAGTATTAACTTTTATACCCCATCCAACCCTTCTCCAAGAAGGGAAAACGGGGTTGACTGGGGTATGAAATAAAAAGTTAATTTTGGCTTAAAAAGTTTGCATATTTTATAATACAAACATTTAATAGGTAATGTTAAACATGTTATCACATTTTTTCCAGTAAAAAACTTTTTCAAACTTGTCTTTTGTCGAAATATCCATTATAAAACCCTGCTTATATAAGCTTTCCCATCGCTTAATGGAATTGAGGCAGGACCACTTAATGGCCGTTGAATATAATAGCTTTTTTCACCCTCATATTTTGATCTGTTCTATTCTGTTCTGTTCTATTCTGTTCTATTCATCTATATGTTTACCTTGACTGTCTTACAGGTATGCACCAGAATGTGTGAACTATGGGCATTTTTCTCATGCCAGTGATGTGTGGAGCTTTGGTGTTACACTCTGGGAAATGTTCTCATTTGGAGAGCCCCCATATGGAGATATGAAAGGGATTGAGGTGAGTTGATTATAATTGCGGCACTAATCATACCCTAGTACTTCCTTAGGTTGCTGATATTCTACTCTGTAGCATAACACCAATATTCTACACTGTAGCATAACACCAATATTCTACACTGTAGCATAACACCAATATTCTACACTGTAGCATAACACCAATAATCTACACTGTAGCATAACACCAATATTCTACACTGTAGCATAACACCAATATTCTACTCTGTAGCATAACACCAATATTCTACACTGTAGCATAACACCAATATTCTACACTGTAGCATAACACCAATATTCTACACTGTAGTTTAAAAAGTATATTAACATACCACCAATATTCTACACTGTAGTTTAAAAAGTATATTAACATACCACCAATATTCTACTCTGTAGTTTAAAAAGTATATTAACATACCACCAATATTATACTCTGTAGTTTAAAAAGTATATTAACATACCACCAATATTCTACTCTGTAGCATAACACCTATAATCTACACTGTAGCATAACACCAATAATCTACACTGTAGCATAACACCAATAATCTACACTGTAGTTTAAAATGTATATTAACATACCACCAATATTCTACTCTGTAGTTTAAAAAGTATATTAACATACCAATATTCTACTCTGTAGTTTAAAAAGTATATTAACATACCACCAATATTCTACTCTGTAGTTTAAAAGCATATTCTACACTAGCCTACTCTAACACAACACCACTATTCTTCACTGTAGCATACTGCAAATATTCCACCCGTTTGCCTACCAGCAATATTCTACACTGTTGCATAATGCCAATATTCTACTCTAGCTTATTGCAAATATGCTACACTTTAATATACTGCCAATATTCTACACTGTAGCCTACCACCAATATACTACACTGTGGCATACTGCAATATTCTACACTGTAGCTTATCACAAATGTTCTACTCTGTAGCAAACTACCAATATTCTACACTGTAGCTTTCTGTCAATATCCAACACTGTAGCATGCCACCAATATTCTACAATAGCTTACCACCAATATTTTACAGTGTAGCACCTCTAAATATTGTGCTCTGCAGCATATTACCAATATTTTACACTGTAAATTATATTACTATTAAATATTATATTATATAGAGATTATTTAACTGCTGGGATTGAATACAGGGAAATCCTTCACGGGTGGTAGATGTGTGGTTCTTTTCACGAACGAGCGCACGCAAGTGAGTGAAAAAACAAAGCATGTCTACCATCAAGTGAAGGATTACCCAATAATCGATCCCAGCGTTAAATAATCTATTTATTACATTTTAAATTACGTTTTTGCAAACAAATATTCGCTTTATTGAACGTTATTGGCGGATGACGTCGAGGTCAGCAACACTTTATTGACGTCACGACTCAACGTCGCAACGTTAGTTATTATTGTGTTCTGAGTTAGCAACGTTAATTATTATTGTGTTCTGAGTTAGTTATTAATATTTAGCGATTATAAATATTCTTGCACTGAGAAATCCCGATCTTTCACGCATAGAAATGTAATAAAATTGTACATTATATTTTGCAGGTTATCAAATTTATAGAAGAAGACAAGCGATTAGAAAGACCAGAGAAATGTCCACAAGTGGCCTACGAACAAATGCTCAAATGTTGGAAGAAAGAACCCAAGGAGAGACCAACCTTTAGTGAACTAAACGTTCACTTTGAGAGGAACGATGAATATGTTAGTACGCGAGACTTTATGAAGGATTTTCGGAAGTAAATGGGCTTGTGCATTTTTTGAGGAAGATCACTAGTTCCATGGAGCATTGTTAAAATGAAAAACAATCATCACCGTGATGGGACATTGCATATTGAACCTTAAATCAACAGAAAGATGAGATTTTGATGGTTTTAATGAAGTCAAGCCTCACAGTCTGTCAAAGTCTATTTTGCTCCTCCTTTTCCAGCGCAAAATGTTAACAAACATGGCTTCCGATTGACCCATAAAAACAATATTCCTATTACAGGAATGGTAAATGGTGCCCTAGTCTGTTTCAGGTACATCAGCTATCAACAAACATGCCTGCCAAAGATTCTGTACAAATAAACGTTAAAGCTATCTTTGTGTCAAAATGCAAAGAAGATGACCTAGACGACCTCAGGAAAGATTACTTGTTTAACTAACTGGGCTACCCTCTTAAAATCAAAATCTTCAGTTTCAATTTATTTCATTGAAATGTTGCAAACATCACTTTTAAAACACAAGCCTATACCAGCTAAACTGTGCTTTCAAAGAGTAAAGAAACTAACCCGCCAAATAATGGCAAAGTTACACTAAAAAACCTTTTATTAAAACTATCCAGGTGTTCAGGTCATATAATATTGTATATGTGCCAATTAAAAGTATAGGATTTTTTCACAGGTTCTTAAAATACCCGTGATTGAATATGCGTAAAGTGAATTATGAGTTGGTAACTCTTAATTCAATACTCCAGTTTTGGGGTTTTGCCTGGCTTGTTAAAGCCGCTTATATTATGTCTATAGAGTTAGGATTCTAAAAATATGTAAGTTATATGTATACGCCATATGTTGTAAAATTTGGCTGTTGTTGGCGGGATAGCTGCTTTATGAATTATGGTGAAATAAAGCACTAATTATTTGTAATCTGTCTTTGATTGATATTAAAATGCAACATAATAAAATATGCCAAATACGAAACATTAGTAGAATATGCCAAATAACAAATATAAATATTTCAAATTCTAATTTCTTTTATAAAACTTTTGAAACACACATATTTATTGCTTATAACAGGGTCATTCAAACACAGGGTCTTAACACTGGGCGATAACTCATATATGTTGTCATTCCACTCACCTGAGGGAATTTGCAAGAATTCGCGAGAATACAATCTTGTCCGCCATTAGAAAAGCTGACGTTACAAAGGACTACGTAAAAATCAACTAATATCGGATAAATTAGCAATTGCAATTATTAGTGAATATGTAAATTTAACAAATTAAAGTATTAGTCTTTATTTTTCATTGATTTTGTTTTAATATAGTTGAATAAGATACCCGCCTATGTCCGGAGACAAAACACCAGAAATTTCAAACATTTTACTAAGTGTTACTGTATGACATTTTATAATCAAATGATAACGTTAAATGCCGACAGAATCTGTGTATTTTTGCTTCTCGTTACCCAACTGGCGGCGTATTAGCCACGACAGCGTATTTGAGAATTACAGCGATAAAAGAACAAGCTTCGTGACCCTTTATTAGATAGACCTTGCTTATAACTCAGAGCTCCAGATAAGTTTTAAAGAAACTAACCTGCCAAATAATGGCAAAATTACGTCAAAAATTACACTACAAAATCATTTATCACAATTATATCCAGGTGTTTGTCGTATAATAATGTAAATGATCTAATTAAAAGCATTATTTTATTCATGGGTTTTTAAAACACCCGTGATTGAATATGCATAAAATGAATTAGGAATTGGTAACTCTTAATTCAAATCTACAGTTTTGGGGTTTGACCTGGCTGGTTAAAGCCGTTTATATTGTGTCTATAGAGTTGGATTCTCAAATTATGTAAATTATTATATACCTCGTCATCAATAGGTCAAGAAACGGTGTTATTATGTGGTCAAAGTTGGTTGTTGCTGGCGGGTTAGCTACTTTAATGTCAGAGGGTATTTTACCCCCTAAATTAATTTGAAATGATGATTTTAAATTGTTTAAACAGTAAATGTTATAATCTTGTTACATTTTACTCACAAATATGCCATTTTTATACAGAATTGTAAATTATCAATGCTTATTTTTACTCCTAATTTATGCTGTTAATGCTGACTTTTTAATCATGTTAATGCTGAAATACCCAGTAATACCCAGTAATTGCTTATCTGGAGCTCTGTAATAATATAACAGAGAATGTTACGTGTGTTCTGTGCCATGGTGCCAATGGTAACCCTTTACTATGCCATGATGTCAATGGTAAGCCTTTACTATGCCATGATATCAATGGTAAGCCTTTACTATGCCATGATGTCAATGGTAAGCCTTTACTATGTCATGATATCAATGGTAAGCCTTTACTATGTCATGATATCAATGGTAAGCCTTTACTATGTCATGATATCAATGGTAAGCCTTTACTATGTCATGATATCAATGATAAGCCTTTACTATGCCATGATGTCAATGGTAAGCATTTACTATGTCATGATATCAATGGTAAGCCTTTACTATGTCATGATATCAATGGTAAGCCTTTACTATGTCATGATATCAATGGTAAGCCTTTACTATGTCATGATATCAATGGTAAGCCTTTACTATGTCATGATGCCAATGGTAAACCTTTACTATACCATGATGCCTTTGGTAAACCTTTACTATGCCATGATATCAATGGTAAGCCTTTACTATGCCAGGAGGGCAATGGTAAGTCTTTACTATGCCATGGTGCCAGTGGTAAGCCTTTACTATGCCATGATATCAATGGTAAGCCTTTACTATGCCAGGAGGGCAATGGTAAGACTTTACTATGTCCTGATGGCAATGGTAAGCCTTTACTATGCCATGATGGCAATGGTAAGCCTTTACTATGCCATGGTGCCAATGGTAAGCCTTTACTGTGCCAGGAGGGCAATGGTAAGACTACTATGTCCTGAGGGCAATGGTAAGCCTTTACTATGCCATGATGCCAATGGTAAGCCTTTATTATGCCATGGTGCCAATGGTAAGCATTTACTATGCCTCGAGGGCAATGGTAAGCCTTAACTGTGCCATGAGGTCAGTGGTAAGCCTTTACTCTGCCATGATGTCAATGGTAAGCCTTTACTATGCCATGATGTCAATTGTAAACCTTTACTATGTCCTGGGAGCAATGGTAAGCCTTTACTATGCCATGAGGGCAATGGTAAGCCTTTATTATGTCATGTTGCCAATGGTAAGCCTTTACTATGCCATGATGCCAATGGTAAGCCTTTACCAGATTTGCGATATAAATCAAAATGTAAATATGCAACTTTTATGTAACTTTGTGAATTTGTAAACAAAACACATGAGCTTTTTTGTTCATTATGAGGAGTAGTTAAGTATATAGTAGGTTTATGTGTATAAATGATGACTTCAGATTGTTAATACAGTCAGTGTGTGTGTGTGTGTGTGTGTGTGTGCGTGGCGTGCGTGCGTGCGTGTGTGGAACACTAATGGGTGATAAAATCATTGATTGATTGGCACAAGTAAGACGTGACATACACTTGTAAAAGTGTTAAGTCTTAAGGTTTTCCTTTTTTTTGTAGAGGCTTTGTACAATCATGTACTTTATGATTTGTTTGTCCTTAATGATGTACTAGAAGCTTTATTAATAAACAGTTATGTACTTAAAGTTTGTACACGGTAATATACTATACGCTTGTTTGTCCTTGGTAATGTACTATAAGCTTTGTTTGTCCATGGTAATGTACTATAAGCTTTGTTTGTCGATGGTTATGTGCTGTAAGCTTGTTTGTCCATGGTAATGTACCAGAAGCTTTGATTGTCCATGGTAATGTACTATAAGCTTTGTTTGTCCATGGTAATGTACTATAAACTTTGTTTGTCGATGGTTATCTGCTGTAAGCTTGTTTGTCCTTAGTAATATACCAGAAGCTTTGATTGTCCATGGTAATGTACTATAAGCTTTGTTTGTCCATGGTTATGTGCTGTAAGATTGTTTGTCCATGGTAATGTACCAGAACCTTTGTTTGTCCATGGTAATGTACTAGAACGTTCATATGACCATGGTTATATACTATAAGCTTTGTCCATAGTAATGTACAAAAAACTTTGTCCATGGTCATGTTCTAGAAGCTTTTTTTTATCCATGGTAATGTACTATAAGATTTGTTTGTCCATGGTTATGTACTGTACGCTTTGTCCATGGTAATGTACTATCCATGGTAATATACTAAGAGTTTTGTTTGTCCATGGTAATGAACTAGAGGCTTTGTTTGTCCATGGTAATATACAATAAGCTTTGTTTGTCCATGGTAACATAGAAGAAGCTTTGTTTGTCCATGGTAATGTACTATAGGTTTTGTCCAGTTATGTAATTATTCTTGACAGTACTTATTTACATGAAATTGTTATGTTTATGTATTCTATGAAAAGTCGAATAATAATAATAATAAAACCTCTTTAAAAAAAAATCTGTGTTTCTTGTTTTTTACTCTGCCCAAAATTGATATCTGTCATGATGAAGAGAAAGATGAACTTTAATACAGCTGCTATAATACAGCTTATGTGTGTGTATGCGGTGAGCTAAATGCTCCTCTTTATATACGTCAGTGTCTACTTGTAGGAGTGATCTTAATGGTCAGTTTTATAGTGTTGCCACACTGGAATACCGTGCCGTAGACACACTACATGATACTCCAGCCAGTCACATACTGATGTGGTCAAGAGGGTAAATATGCTGTTTGAAATCTTTTCGCCTTTCACCACCGCTGTGAATCTGAATTCCGCTTGGAGCTTAACTTGTGAGATTGTGTCGATTCTTACGGATGGTGGGAGGTGTACCGTAGAGGGTCTACCCAAGAATAAGTCGGTGGTCTGCCTCCGTCACCAAAAAATCGACAGTCATACATAGCAAAAAATGAGTGAAAATAATGTCAAAACACCAAATAAACAAACACATTATCATTATGCTGACACCAGGCTACAATCCTAGAACTACCCTTTATATTACGAATGGCGAGCAAGCTCCTACTAGTACCATTTTTATGAATTCTGGTGTGACCTGCCCGGGGACCACTGTTAAGAAAAAACGTGTTGCAATACATGAGGGTAAAGTGAAATTGTTTGCAGTATGCCTTCCATTGATAATTGAAAAAAAGGGGTAAGTAACGAAGGTTGTACACATGATAGTAAGATGAAACCGGTTGTTGAAATACACGTGCACTACTAAAACGAAAAAGGTGATATAAGGCCAGGGCCTATTTGAGCATAAGTTTCAGACTCGGACTCGGAATCTAAATTTTTTTGCAAACCCTATCAACACAAAAGTATGGGTAAGAATTGTGATTTTTAGACATTTTCTGTTAAATTACCTTTAAAATTACTCGTTTCTGTAAGTAAATATAGTAATTTGTTTTTATTTGGAATTTAAAAAAATGAGATTTTGAGTCGAGTCCAATTCTTGTGCTCAAAAGTTTGATGAATATAAGGCCTGGACCCACTGCTATTTCTGTGTCGTATAAATGACATCGCCCTCTCAGTATCACCGCCCCCTCTGTATCACCGCCCCCTTAGTATCACCGCAAATACACTCGTTCGGAGACGATGCCTTCTAAACAGAAATCTTCTTTCACAGAAAGACCTACACACACTTGAAACATGGGCTGAAAAGTGGGCATGCATCTCAATGACGTGTTACATAATGAGCATAAACAGTAATTATTTCCACTTTTATACTCTATGTGACCATTTAACGAAACAAGTTGAAGAAAAATCATACCTGGGAATAACTAAAGTATCTGAAATGGTCGCTCAGTACTCATATAAACAACGTAGCAAAAAAAGAAGAAATACTCATGGCATTGAGAAGGAATCCAAGAAATTGCCCACAAGACTACAGGAAACCTGCCTACATTTCACTAGTATGATCAGTTATGGATTGTGCTTTATTATCTGGGATCCATACATTAAACATGATAGATAAGCATGAACGTGTACAGCGCCAAGCCGCAAAATTTATAACGAGTGACTAAATCCAAGGAGGAAGGGTGTTGGAGTCCCTAGAGCTACACACCCTACAAGATCGACGAACAGGAAGTCGGATATTTTTCTCTACAAAGTGGTCGAGGGTTACAAAGTGGTCGAGGGTGTGATACCAGCCATACTGTACCCTAAGAATATTTACAACCAGCTAAACAGCAAATGCTAGTTATTTAAACGAAACACCCTAATGACATGAGTAAAAACATAAGAAACATGAGAAAGACCAGTTATAAACCACGATAGAGGCTTTATTATACAACACTGCAAAACTGAGCGACAAAAACACGTATTCTTCGTAAAAAACACTAGTGGAGTGGAACCATTTGGATAGTCAAGTGGTCCACGCGAAGACAGTTTTAAAATCACCATCCCACCATGGAACTAAGCGCGCCTCCCCTATACACCAGCTGGGAGTACGGTACGTACTCCCTGACACCACCTATACAATGCCATTCACCGTACTAAGCCAAAGCAGAAGCAGAAACCACTAGCGGATCCAGGGGGGGGCGCACCCGGCGCGCGCCCCCCCCTAAAAATTCCGGATCATACATGTATGTCCATGTTACTGTCGATAAAATATCAAACAATTTCGTTGCACGCCCTCAGTATAAATTTTTTTCTCGCTCGCTTCGCTCGCTCGACGCATAATGGCTAATGAGTCGTTTAATTAACACATTAAATTGTTAAATCATTTTATTTGAAAACGGACTTTTTTATTCATACATGTATGTCCATGTTACTGTAGATAAAATATCAAACAATTTCGATGCACGCCCTCAGTATAAAAAATGTTCTCGCTCGCTCGACGCATAATGTCTAATGAGTTGTTTAATTAAAACATTGTTAAATCTTTTTATTTGAAAACGGACTTTTTTTATTCATACATGTATGTCCATATTATTGTACATAAAATATCAAACAATTTCGTTGCATGCCCTCAGTATAAAAAAAAAAAAAAATCTTGCTCGCTTCGCTCGCTCGACGCATAATGGCTAATAAGTGGTTTAATTAACACATTGTTAAATCCATTTATTTGAATACGGACTTTTTTTATTCATACATGTATGTCCATGTTACTGTAGATAAAATATCAAACAATTTCGATGCACGCCCTCAGTATAAAAAAAATTCTCGCTCGCTCGACGCATAATGGCTAATGAGTGGTTTAATTAACACACTGTTAAATCTTTTTATTTGAAAACAGACATTTTTTATTCATACATGTATGTCCATATTATTGTACATAAAATATCAAACAATTTGGTTGCACGCCCTCAGTATAAAAAAAATCTTGCTCGCTTCGCTCGCTCGACGCATAATGGCTAATGAGTGGTTTAATTAACACATTGTTAAATCCTTTTATTTGAAAACGGACTTTTTTTATTCATACATGTATGTCCATGTTACTGTAGATACAATATAAAACAATTTCGATGCACGCCCTCAGTATAACACATGTTCTCGCTCGCTCGACGCATAATAGCTAATGAGTGGTTTAATTAACACATTGTTAAATCATTTTATTTGAAAACGGCCTTTTTTTTTATTCATATATGTTACTGTAGATAAAATATCAATCAATTTCGATGCACTCCCTCACTGGCTCAGTATAATTTTTTTTATCGCTCGCTCGACGCATAATGGCTAATGAGTGGTTTATTAACACTGTCAATTCCTTTTATTTGAAAACGGACTTTTTTATCCTATCAATGCACTACCGCAACCGTTTTATGAGGCTAGAGACGGACCCGAAAATTGACCAAAATGTTACGCCCCCCCTAAGCTGAAATCCTGGATCCGCCCCTGGAAACAGCTTTCATAGTAAAAACAACAATACAAGTGTTGTAATACTTCTGTCATAGTTAAGTGAAACTATACATAAACATAACCTACCAAAATAAAATCAAATAGGTGTTGTCATACACCGGTCATCGGTAAGTGAGGTGTTGCAATACAAATATGATAGTAAAATAAAACGGGCTGCTGAAATACGCATGCAATACTAAAACAGAAAAGGTGCTGTAATACGTATGGTAGTTAGGAGAAACATGTGTTGTTATACAAATGTTATTATACTGTTGGCATAGTAAAGATTAAAGGCGAATGGACACCCTTTTTTGTAGTATTATCAATTAACAAATTTTACTCTTAAACATCATATGAACATTTCTTGATAGTCCCAGAGAGAAACATATATTTAAATCCACAAAGTTGTATGTAAAATAATAATCATTTGCATGACGTAGATACTACTTTTACCACTGCGTGACTGCACGGGGAAATGAGGTAAATCTCAATTTTATAGCTGCACAACTATTGCCAGATAATTGATAAATACATTTACCTGTGGACTGATTTACCAGTTCACAGGTTTCTACGTCATCAAATAAAATCGTTTTCTCGCTTTTCACAGATATTGCAATGTGTGAATTGTAAATGTCTATCGTGTATTGATTTCGATTTAAGTAAACATAAACATGTTCATCAAACAAAACATGGCCGGAGAACTTTAAAGAGCGATTTCAGCAAATTGCAATATGGTTTTTAATTACATTTCTATGCTTGAAAGATCGAGATTTCTCAGTGCAAACATATTCATAATCGCTAAATATTAATAACTAACTCAGAACACAATAATAACTAACGTTGCTAACTTAGAACACAATAATAACTAACGTTGCGTTGAGTCGTGACGTCAACAAAGTGTTGCTGACGTCGACGTCATCCGCCGATAACGTTCAATAAAGCGAATATTTGTTTGCAAAAACGTAATTTAAAATATAATAAATAGATTATTTAACTGCTGTGATCGATTATTGGGTAATCTTTCACTTGATGGTAGAGGTGCTTTGTTTTTTCACTCAATCGCGTGCGCTCGTTCGTGAAAAGAAACACACGTCTACCACTCGTGAAGGATTTCCCTATAATCGATCCCAGCAGTTAAATAATCTCTATATATATGACAACATAAGGTCGCCAGGAATGTGATACCATAACACATTGAAACAATACATTAATTAAAGGGAATCTAGCGATGCAGCAAAACAATATTTATCACTGAGAGTTCTGAAAAACTTGGTCATTCTTTTGAAAGAATTATCAAAATCGAAACATAGACAAAGAAGATATCATCATTTGAAGGTTCTTTTAAAACAGATATGGAATTTACCATTTTGAGAACTATGAAATTACGATATATTGAATATTTATAAATTTGTTAATTAACTGACTTATAGACGGAAAATCACAGCAAAGGAATGAAAAAATAGGTATACTCAAGTGTTATAATGCACTGTATGGCCAGTATGGTCTGGGAAAGGGGTTTGCATTTATTTGCAGTGATTTTCTTTGTTTTAAATGGTATTTACCAGTATGCCATATGGTAATTTAGAACTATGACGCCATAGTTCTCAAAATTGAGGCTCCACTATCCATTTTAGAACAACCTTCAAATGGTCATATCTTTTATGTTTATTTTCCGATTTTGATAATTACCTTTCGTTCTGTCGTCTTTTCGCGCTGCATTTGTCGTCTTTTCGTCCTGTCGTCTTTTCGTTCTGTCGTTTTTTCGGGGGCGATATAAAGAAAAGACGAAAAGACGACAAATGGCAGAAATCAGCCACCATAGATTTCCGTAGATCATCGGAAGAAATAATTTTGAAAAAAAATCGTTGAGGCAGTTCCGATTGGCATTTCGCAGAACGCAATTCACCAACAAGAAACCATACGTTAATGAGGAAAATGACATAACCTTTTGTTACTTCCAGCTGTACTTTACCATCATGACATGACATAGTTACCGTTTAATATGTTTTTATTTGTGACAAACTTATAACCAAACAGCGTGCTAATCAGCAACATATTTCGCCTCATTCGGCAACAAAAGAAAGAAACATCCATTCCAATTAGCTTCATACAATAATGGGATTTGTTCGAAAAGAGATGTAAAAGGTCGAAATAGCAATGTACTTGGGATAAGATGTTTTTGCTGAGGACGATGCCCTGTAATAATATCTCTCCATACCATTTTCAAGAACTGTTTTTTATTGTCTACACCATGACACGTATAGAAATCATTGAAGAATAATTAAAAGTTGAACATAATTTGTTTCATGAATTGTTAAGAAGTCTAACATGCTATCGAAAAAAACACACGATATTTGACACCAGCCCAAACCATATACACATACCAATTTCCAAAACCACAATACTAGTTGCGTGTAACCATGTCTTTTTTACAATAGGTTTCACTTTAGAGAGTATTTTCTTTGTACCGCATCAACCTTTAACTTATTTCTGAATAAACCTATACATAGAGGATCTTACATATTGAGTGCCTGTTTAATCCTGAATTTATTCAAATAGTTGGATACAATTATATGATGCGAGGTTGTGCCGAGCATCACATCAATTTTATCCCACAAGATTTATAAACTCAATATTAAGTAGGCACGAACATGACGAATGTAAGATTCTATTATCACATATTCCAAAATACTCCCATAAGTAACCATTTATTTCTTTATTGTCATATGATGACGTCGTATGTTGACTCGGTCTTTTCCGTATGACACCGAACAACGGAACTACCTCGTCGAATTTTCGCAGTCCTGTCATATTTTACTAGTGTTATATGGTATTCTAATACACCCGCACTATATAGCCTAGTTTAAAATATCTCGTTATATTCAACGATAGAACACTGTAACGTTTGCAACATTAGGAGAATAAGCAAGGCAATGCGAAATATATCACTGTAACGTTTGCAAGCAATGTAAGCAAAGCAATGTAAGCAAAGCAATGTGAAAGATTTCAGATGTGTACGTTATTTTCACATTTTAGGGGTTTTAGAATAGAAATAGAACATCGTTTACGGCGAATTATCGTGTAATATATCACGGTTTATCGTTCAATTGTAAACAATAATTTCGCCCTTCTTGCTCGTGAAATTATTGTTTACAATTGAACTCCAAACCGTGATATATTACGCGATAATTCACCGTAAATGATGTTCTATTTCTTAAATTACATCATGGCTTTATATACACCCACGTGGTAAGTTAAATTATGCGATACAATTAATTAAATCGTTTCAGCATTGTACATAGAGTAAATAAGACTATCCTTGTTCACCCACGACATTTCGAAGAGAAGAAGTAAATAATCTGGGAAGATATATTAACATGCTTGTCTTCAATCACGTCTTACTGAGCCATTAACGTTTGTCTTCAATCACGTCTTACTGAGCCATTAACGTTTGTCTTCAATCACGTCTTACTGAGCCATTAACGTTTGTCTTCAATCACGTCTTACTGAGCCATTAACGTTTGTCTTCAATCACGTCTTACTGAGCCATTAACGTTTGTCTTCAATCACGTCTTACTGAGCCATTAACGTTTGTCTTCAATCACGTCTTACTGAGCCATTAACGTTTGTCTTCAATCACGTCTTACTGAGCCATTAACGTTTGTCTTCAATCACGTCTTACTGAGCCATTAACGTTTGTCTTCAATCACGTCTTACTGAGCCATTAACGTTTGTCTTCAATCACGTCTTACTGAGCCATTAACGTTTGTCTTCAATCACGTCTTACTGAGCCATTAACGTTTGTCTTCAATCACGTCTTACTGAGCCATTAACGTTTGTCTTCAATCACGTCTTACTGAGCCATTAACGTTTGTCTTCAATCACGTCTTACTGAGCCATTAACGTTTGTCTTCAATCACGTCTTACTGAGCCATTAACGTTTGTCTTCAATCACGTCTTACTGAGCCATTAACGTTTGTCTTCAATCACGTCTTACTGAGCCATTAACGTTTTATTATCTTTTTGCTATGGCTTCTGCCAAATCACTGAGTACTTGTTTTGTAGCTTTCAAGCCTTTAAATGTTCTGAGTATTGTTCGTTCACCCTTAGGATATATTGTCTGCTTTTTAATTTAGTCTTTTATCTGTTGTCTTGTGATACGCAGGCTTCATAACCTCGGCTCCCTACTAAATTTCATTTTGTTTATTTCTCCATTGTTTTCTCGTTTAGAGCTAAGCATTTTTAGAAACTGGGACCATACGCCGTGATATCATGGTATGAAAACACCTCATTGAAGATTCCATGTTCACCGTCATATGCTACCATCTTCGGGATGGCTCAAATTTTCGTTCTATTGACATTTTAAATATTAAGTTCTGCTGAACATTTTTTACTACCGTCCACGCATTCAAACCGATACTGCAATATGTATTGTATTTGTCGTGTTCGTTGATTTCTTGATTTCTCCTTACTTACTCTTTTCAACGTAGATATAAATGTCGAACAGGAAATTTAGCATTCAATGACCACAGATAACACAGAACACGCAGAGAAACAAAACAAAAACAGTCAGAGGGATAAACAAGAGGCTAGGTATATGACATCAAAAACATTAAACTGTTAACAACAGGGCTATCTTATTGGAACTGTCAGTGGCAATATGTTTCAGTGCTTACCAAACCTCACTATTCGCTTCAGGCTATGTCCTCTTAAAAATTTAGCTGCATAATAGGCAATATAAGTATAACACAATGATGATCATGCATATATGAATACAAAAAGCATAGAAAGCCACAAAGCAAGTACTCGATGACTTGGTAGAAACTTGGACATACGTGCATTCGTATGCATATATAACAGCTACGAGAGAGTATGTATCAATAAATCAGAACTGTACAGGCAATCTGAGCTTTAATCACTGTCAACACCGCTTGGACATCGAGCTATTTGTGTCATATTTTTGACAACTGTCAACACCGCTCGGACATCGAGCTATTAGTGTCATATTTTTGACAACTGTCAACACCGCTTGGACATCGAGCTATTTGTGTCATATTTTTGACAACTGTCAACACCGCTCGGTCATCGAGCTATTAGTGTCAACACCGCTCGGACATCGAGCTATTTGTGTCATATTTTTGACAACTGTCAACACCGCTCGGGCATCGAGCTATTTGTGTCATATTTTTGACAACTGTCAACACCGCTCGGGCATCGAGCTATTTGTGTCATATTTTTGACAACTGTCAACACCGCTCGGACATCGAGCTATTTGTGTCATATTTGTTTGACAACTGTCAACACCGCTCGGACATCGAGCTGATTGTGACCACTGTCAACACTGCTCATACATCGAGCTATTTGTGTCATATTTGTGACAAATGTCAACACCACTCGGACATGAGCTATTTGTGTCATATTTTTGACAACTGTCAACACCGCTCGGGCATCGAGCGATTTGTGTCATATTTTTGACAACTGTCAACACCGCTCGGACATCGAGCCCACTCGGACATCGAGCTATTTGTGACAACTGTCAACACCGCTCGAACATCGAGCTATTTGTGTCATATTTTTGACAACTGTCAACACCGCTCGGACATCGAGCTATTTGTCATATTGTTGACAACTTTCAACACCGCTCGGACATCGAGCTATTTGTGTTATTTTTTTAACAACTGTCAACACCGCTCGGACATCGAGCGATTTGTGTCCTATTTTTGACAACTGTCAACACCGCTCGGACATCGAGCTATTTGTGACATATTTGCGACCACTGTCAACATAACTCAGACATCGAGCTATTTATGACATATGTGTCACCACTGTCAATACCGCTCGGACATCGAGCCCACTCGGACATCGAGCTCTTTATGACCACTGTCAACACCGCTCGGACATCGAGCTATTTGTGACCACTGTCAACACCGCTCGGACATCGAGCTATTTGTGATCACTGTCAACACCGCTTGAACATCGAGCTATTTGTGACTAATGCAGAGCTGTCAAAACTTCTATATTATTATAAAACTTTTCTTTTGCATGTTTCTTTAGACTATTGACTTTGTTTCTAAGCTTTTTATATATATAGCCCACTCTGATGTAGTGATTTACGTTGTTGTTTATCAGGGTTACTAGAAAGACCGGAATACACCGAGTATATATTTATTATATGTATTTCGGTGTATTCCGGTGATTCGGTGTATTCAGGTCTTTCTAGTAACCGGTTTATCACGTTGTCTTGAAACACGGCATATCTCCGAACCATACCAAGGTTTGTCATTTTGACGGATAGTAACATCTTTATAGGGAATACACATTTTGATTTATTCTACAAATTTCGACAAGCATCATTTACGGAACCGTTATAAAGAAATGACCAATCTGTTACGTGAATAAGCGTATTTTGCCCATTGTCTACACGACTCGGACATATTAAATTTATATGAGGAAATCAAAACCGGCAAAACAGCAGAAAGCAGCCAGACACATTATAATTTAACATTGGAATTTCATAAGAGCTTTGCTGCCACAAATGTCATTAAGTGTTAAGAAATCAATTGTGAGTGCAACAGTGCACGCAATATCACAGCTAATATGAACAACAGAAGGCAATCATTGTGTGGGCGGACACTGCAACTCAGTGCTCATATAATGTAGCATCAGTGCTCATATAATGTAGCATCAGTGCTCATATAATGTAGCATCAGTGCTCATATAATGTAGCAGATCTAAGAAGAAGCAAATTAGTATCTGAAGATGGGTTGCATTCTCAGGCTGATTAAAAATATGATATAAAATGAGTGAATGTAGAGCTGCTGTTATGTAGGGCATTATTGGGAATGGGAAAGTAGGACAAACATATGGGACAGACTTGCGTAATATTGGTTTGGAAATAAAATACTTTAATAACGGATCCCGAAACGTGCTTCCCAGACATGCGTAATATTGGTTTGGAAATAAAATACGTTAATAACGGATACTGACGAGATCGCTAGACTGCTACACAGCCGTCAAAAAAATTAACGACTGTCAGTACTCTCTACACGTGATAAAATAAAACGCATTTTATCGGGGGGGGGGGGGGGGGGGGGGGGGGAATAAAACGCATTATATCGGGTGGGGGGGGGGAGCACATCATAGATATGTGTTTCAAATAGATTGTGTAGGCACATCACCAAAGCACATCATAGATACGTGTTTCAAATAGATTGTGTAGGCACATCACCAAGTTAGCGAAGTTGAATTTGTGTGTAGATTTTGATGTTTGAAAACTTATGTTTTGCGTTGTTTGTTTTTAATTAATAAAAAAAAAAGGAATGAGGATTTTTCTATACATGTATCAAGCCACAGGCCTGCCAAAACTTTTTTTGCACAAAATCCTGATATGTTTTTAATTTAAGATTTAAAGCGCGCGAAGAACATTTTTAAATGGAAATTCGGAGCGCGCGACTTGATTTTCGCAATTATTTTTTTAAAATTATTTATGCATGTTGCATTGTTTGAAAGTTATAAAAAATAATAGATTAGCATACTTCAACATGCACACAAATAGTTTGTTTTAGAGAGGAAAGTATAATTCGATTAGAAAGACTTTAAATGTTTTAAGTGTGGCCTACCCTACATATGTTCGACCATTGTTAGTATTGATTCAATATTTCAAAGCAAGCTTTTGGCATATTATTAACTGTTGATTATATTGCACTAATAATATACTGAAACCTATATATGGTACATATGGGGAAAAACGAATCCAATGTAAATTTTTGCATTTACATCTTCTTCAATTATATTATCAGCCACAACATCTTTTGTGGCAGCTTTTGTAAGTTTTTTTAAAATCATCTCACCTTTTGGTTTAGGTCTAATAACCGAAACTAATTTATCAGCAGCCATTTTACCTACTTTATCTCCAAGTTTTTTAGAACCACTCTCTATGATTTGTTTTCAAGCAGTTTCTAATGCTTTCTTACCTGCTGTTTTTACAGACTCACTAAATATTTTTGATCCAACTTTTGAAAAAATGTTAAATATGCCGGCTCCAGTTAATGTCAACTTCAGTATAAGTTCCCGTGCTAGTATCATACACTTTTTTTAATCGCGTCATATAACATATGTTAGATAAAACATAAGTTACTCAACTACATTAATTCTTTCAAAACAAATCGAAATGACGTATGAACTCCGTTGAGATTAATAATGTTACCGGAGAAATATTAATACTGTTAATGATCGTTTTGTTTACTCCACAGAACCCAACTCTTATCGGTTCATCTCTGAAAGGATATGACCTCGTAAGGTCGGCTGTACTTTTTTCATAGATAACATCCCCATATGATCCATCAACATTAGAAGTACTTATCAAATCACAGTGGATATATAAAGTATCAATAGAATTTGTTATGTTTGGTACTACTGTCCCAAATTTGTTTTCTCTAATAACTGCATCTTTGTCAAACCCAGTCAAAGTGTGAAAGTTTGATTCCATTAAATCAAGCATAAAATTATTATGAATGGTAACTAAACATTTGAAACTTGATAAGTCAAATTCAGTTCGTATCGGGACAGACGATTCATCAGTCAAATCACCGTTTACAGTTAATGTTTTTTATATAATTATCAATATCAGCATAACTGTAATTTCCATTTGTAAAAATAATTGCTTTTGGATCTTTGTCTTTTCCATTGTGATACCTTATCACTTTGTTATTAAAATCCTCGCTAATATTATACCACGAGTAAGTCATAGAATTAATCTTATCGAGCCCAATACCATACTGTTTGTTCTTATCTAACATCAATGCTCTATCAAATACGGTTGTAAAATTACTCGGTGTATTTGAGCTATTAATTATTGAATCTCTTTCTGATGATAATACCATTTTTTGTTCCATATAACATCAGTAGATAAAATTAAACACCTTTGTAATACAGTTTAAAGCTTGATTTTTCAAAATTAAAAACTTGAGTAGTGTTAATTTTTATGATTGTATAGATGTTCCAATAATGAGATTTTGAAAGATATGCTTCAAATGTTCCTTTTGGTATTCGTTTACCATTTTCTATTTTTGATTGATAAGATGATTTATAATCTGCATTAAACAAGCTAAAATATTCTATATCAGGGTCTGTATTTGCAACAGTATATGTAAGGTCTGCTTTAACTACATAGCGCCCGGGTTTTACAATTGTTACGGCGTTGGGACGTTTGCCACCAAATTCTGTAGCATATTCTCCACCTTTTATAAATGAACTATATACAAGAGTAAATGCTTTGAGAAAACCATAAACACCATGAATGGTTCTTTGAAGTGGCTTTTGTGTTGGGTGTGATACATAATAATAGCCATCTTGCACGATGCTCGTTCCATCATCTATTGTAGCTTCAAGAATTAGAATCCAGCTTAAATCTTCTACTTTTGCTTTCAACTCATCAAGTATACCAAGAAGTGCTGTGTGACGACTATCAGACTGTTTCAAAAAAGCTATTTCATTATCAAAAGCTTTGCTTCTTTCATCCTGAGCAGCTCGCATTTGTCTTGAAACACCAGCAATAGCAGTCAAGAGTTAATTTTTGTCAACCATTTTCTCATTTAAATTTGCATATTCCTGTCCTAATGCACCTTTGAGAAGAGTTATTTCATAATCAAAAGCTTTGTTTTTTTCATCCTGGGCAGCTTTATCAACCATTTTGTTCAAAGCAGTTGTTAGCGACTTGCTGTCAACCATTTTCTTTTTGATGTCTTCAAACTCTTTGTTGATATCGTCAACGTTAGTGCTTGTCTGCCCATTTAAAATGTTTTTATTTGAGTTATTTCAGCAGTAAAAGCAATTCTCATTTGTGTTGTAGCATCAGCAATAGCAGCTTCAAGTTCATTGTTATCAACCATTTGTTTATTGATTTCCCCAATCCGTGTATTAATATTTTGAACACCAGATCTTATTTGTTCGCTTAATTTCTTGTAGTTTTCGCTATCTTCCAATCAATTTTCTTTCTTTTCTAGCTCTTTTAAAGCATCAACAAAAAGTTTTATTTCATCTTTTAAACCGTTTTGAATTTCAATCATTTTCTCACGGTTTGCTTTACATCATCTGCTTTTTCTGGATTACCAACATTAGTAATGCTATTTTTATCCATGTTGAGATCACTTCTCAGAATATTTTCCTGATTTTACCCTTGTGAAGATAATTAACCAGGTGTTTCTGTTTTGCATACTCAGACAGCACAATACCAAAATTTGTAATATTAACACTGCCAGTAGTAAATTCCTCACCAAGATCATTAAAAAGTCCCATTATATATAATATATTTACATTAAATTTCACCGTTGAAATTTCTTTTGACCATCTTCCTAGGACGATCGAGATACAGAAAGTCATACTGTTTGTCAGTTGCTTTTCTGTACTGCTCTTTGCTAACACCCTGTTCGTTGAAAAGCATACCCAGCTCACGATTAAGAAGATGTAGTGAGAACAGTTCAAACGAATATCTTTGGGAGTTTTGTAATAAGATTGTGACAAGTAAATCACGCAACAATTCTTATGCCTGCCTTGGATGAAATAATTGACAATATCATTTTGGTTACGCTCGCAAACATAATCATCATCAAAAATAGCTAACTTTTGAGTATCAGAGTCCAAATCATTCACAGGGATAACTTGATCATTTGAACACTCCAGTATATGTTCAACCGGAATTTTATTATTTTTTGCCCTCTTTTCAAGTTTTTGCGACAAGACCTTATACTTTGAGTGTTCCAAGTTTTTAGCAAACAAATAAATCTTGTCATAGTAAACTAAAGATTTCAACAACATGTGAACTAATGTGTTTGTCTTACCAGATCCTGAACCGCCGCATACAAGCATCCTAAAACAACAGTCTGGCATGAAGTTCCATATCTGTTTGAAATTACCGTTGTCTGTCTTCATATCATAGTTTGGAATTTCCATTATAATAATACTTGGATAATACTCAACTAAACTTAACTTATGTTATTTTAATCTAACCTATAGTTTTCATGTCTTTGTTAAAGTGGAAAGAATTAGCGAATAAAATGAAAATATCGAATAATCTTGTTAAGGAATATGAAAATAAAGTTATTCAAAAAAGACTAGAAAAAGGAGCTAGTCGTGAATTATACAAAGACATATTTAAACCGGTAACTAGTGAAATAAAAGATCAGTCAGTACAGTTAACTAAGCAGTTAGCTACTCTTCCAGAAATAAGTCAGCAGTTAGCTACTCTTCCAGAAATAAGACAACAATTAGCCACTCTTCCTAGAGCTATAGGTGAGGAAGTACAAGAAAGAGAAATGTATCAGGGAATACCTCAGTTATTTGCTGCAGAGCCTCGTAAAACAATAGAGCAGACAATTATGATTAATCCAGATGCTGAAATCGACAAAGCAGCGGTGGAAGCAAATGAGTTACCCTTGCCGTCAAAGGTGCTTAGAGATAACTTAAATCTTGGAAACATACTTGGGCGTGTTAGCGAGCATATCCAACAACTTGGCCGCGATAGGGCTGCTCTTACTAACCAACTTAGAATTGAAAAGAGTGCAACCGAGAAAAAAGAAGTCAGAGAAAACATAATAAAAGAGCAAGCCGCCTTACAATTTTATAGAGAAAAAATTGATGCAATGCTCAAGCATAGTGTATTCTTTTTAGGGGAAGGATTACAACAAAAAAGAAATTCTTACAAAGTCAGCAAAGATGGCCACTATGGTATATTACAAATTGATATACCTAATCTTGTTGGTCATCACAAACGTATTGCTAGACAAGGAGAAACAGTTGTGCTAGATCTGAAAGTGGATGATGATTTTATTGATTTGATAATGAAGCGTTACAACAATGGAAAAGCATACTCGAAGCTATCTCAAAATGCATTCAAGGAACTGACAAAGTTATCTGGTTTGCCAATTCATAAAGGTTCTTCAAAGTATAAGAAGATTTTAGGGGTTGTGTAGAATATTACAATAGTCCTGATGATGTGGTTAATGATCTGGAGTTAGTATGTGGGAGTATCGAATCGGGAAATACTAGTCCACAGTTGACAAATAAATGTATTAGCATAATCGACGAGTTATTAAAAAATGGTAATATATCAACCGAAGAACACGAGCAATTGTTTTCTAAATATTTCAATTAATCTAACTATTATAATGAAAGAAATTAAAAGCAAGGAAGAATTAATTAGTTACTTGACTCGACAAGCGGCAGCATACAGACTTAGTTACAAATTATGTGGTAGAATTAACACGGGGTTGCAAATCACAAGTGGGATAATTGGTTGTACTGCCGCATTGGTATTAATCCCCGCAGTTCCTGTTTTCATAGCTATCGTTGGAGCAATTACCCCAATAATTGCGGTTTTGATGAACACAACTAAAATAGCAGAGATAAAGGTTTTATTAAAATCATATCATAGGAGTTTCAAACAACTTCTTTCATTTGTGCAAACATCTAATATGTCGGATGGGGAGATAATCCCATCATGCTTTTCTAAAATACTCCACCTGCAGCAAAATGACAGTTTTACTGAACCTCTGGAAAGGTATATTGAGAAGTATAAGTTAAACTGCTACTAAACCAGTTCTTTTTTCAACTTTTTTCCATATGGCGTCGTACTTGTCTCTAGTAGACTAAACCCGATACTGTTTTGGGTTGTGTGATTTGAAAACTTCGCTAAAAGTAGATTCACCCAAAAAATAAAATATTTGCACCCTTCCAAAAAAGTATCAAGATCAATTATTTGTGGGTAGCATACAAACTGGGGTCTGTTCCTTCCAACTTTGTTTAACAGCTAAGACCGAAATCATCTGCGGTGTTGGGTTTGAAAGATATTGATTACCTGATCTACAGTTGTTTTATTTGGGGTTGATTAAAAAAGTAGCAAGTCGTTATTATCAATTATTTAAAAGTAGTATAGAAACTGGGGTTACCAGTGGGTGTTTTTTGTAGGGGAGTTGCAGTGAGTTTTAAATTTGTTGGTTGGCTTGCCGGCCGACAAATTTACTGACTCACTGCAATAAACTTCCCTCAAAAAACTGCGCTGATACCCCTCGTTTCTATACTACTAATAAACCCTATAATCCGGCCTCAATTTATCATGCAGCATGTTACAGGACTAAATAAAGAAAGCTTTGCCTGCTTTTTCAATGATCACATGGCAATCTTGATTTGTGTAAACCTTCTCACCTCTGCGGGTTCGAATCCCACTGTGAGCTCGACTTGTGAGGAAGTGTCGATTCTTACGGGTGCGGGAGGTGTACAGTACTGGTTCTATTCAGGAAAAGTGGGTGGTCTGCCTCCACCACACAAAAATAAATTCGAGCGTCATATATAACCGTACATGTGTTGAACATGACGTAAAACACCATACAAATAAACAAACAAAATGTATTTGTGTAAAGCTCGCGGATGGTAGAATAACGAAAACAAGAGGCTCACGAGGGCATGCATCGCTCTACTTGCTAAAGAGGCCGTGACCGTTGGAGCAAAATAAATAAGTAAAACAAAAATAACGATGAACATAACCAATGAAACAAGTCCCACAACCACCAACCCTACCCCCAACCACAAACCCCGCCCCCACCACGTACCCCCGCCCCCATCCCCCCACCCCCCTCCAAAAAAATAAATATATATACAGAAAAAATCTGCCCCATCGGGATTTAAACCCCTGAATCAAGATTTTTTTCTGTGAGAAAAATGAAAAGTCGCTTAAAGATTTTTCTATATTTAATAACGGCGGCCATATTTATGACGGGTATGGAATATTTACAGATTTAAGAGCCGATTCTTTTGATCAAGTTTCAAACCAATTGGGGCATTGGTTCATGAGAAGAAGTCGTTTAAATAGTGTTTCTTTTAGTAGGCCATATGCCGGTGTCGACGGATCGAGACGATTTGTTTAAATCATAGCTCTTACCATAGATAGGTAAATACTACAATAAGAGCATGATTCTTAAGGCCAACAAAAATAGGTTTGTTTCCAATTGCATGCTCTAAAAAAAATAGGGTAGGTAGGTAGGCATTTTTTTTTTTTTTTTTTTTTTTTTTGGAGCAAGATATTGTGAGATTTATCTCATTAACCCCATACAAATTGATGATACGACTGAAAGTTTCTCTGTGATGTCAGTTTACCTCGATATATTGTGATAAATCATTGTTCAGAACAAATTTAAAAAAAAAAAAAACGTTTTATGGTCGGCCCCTTAAAAATAGGGTCGGTCGGGTATTTTTTTTGTCCTAAGCAGGAAATTGCATCTTTTTGATTAGTCCCTTCTATTAGTATAATTGTCATACGTCTAGTTTGAAGAAAAAGTTAACGACGGACAGACGACAGACAACTCGCCATCCCATAAAACACAAGAACTCAAAATGTTATTCAATTGTATAAAAGCAAGTTTAAAGTTAAAATAATATGACGGGTTATATACCGAAAATAACGACGGATTATATATCGAAAATAACGACGGGTTATATATCGAAAATAACGACGGATTATATATCGAAAAGCTAATTCTCATGCTTGATAAAACTTCAAAATTGCCTGTTAAAATCTAGGGTTGAACGGTTTTTTTATAATAATTTAAGAGAGCGTCTATGGAAAATGGGCCTAGAACCTTCAGAGTGAAAAGGTTCTAGGCTCATTTTCCATATTTTATCTCGATGTACATGGAGGATGAGCCTGGCATGTTCATGCCTGTTAGGTGCGCCTTAAACCCCAATTCAATTCAGTCTCCGTGGTCGAATGGTAAACGACGTTGCGTTGTAAACATTCGCCGCTCACCGCTGCGGGTTCGAATCCCAGAGGCGTAGCTGTGCACAGATCAATGTGTAGGCACAATGTCTAGGGGGGTCCGGGGGCATGCCCCACCCCCAACCCCCCGGGATTTTTTAAAAAGGAAGCCAAATCCTGCATTCTGGCCGTATTTTAAGCATCAAACAATATGTTTTCAATCTTTTTTAATCTGCAATTTCACAACAAAAACACCAAAACAGAACAAAATAACATGATATATCACAGACCTAATAACAAATAATATTTATTAATAGGGGTGTGATATATTAATATGAATATATCACAGACCTATTAACAAATAATATTTATTAATAGGGGTATGAGATATTAATATGAATAGACCTACTTATTTTCTCAAAATCGAAATTTTCGAGTTTCCGTCTCTTGCAGCAACTTGTCTGAAACGGTTGTACACTGTAACCTGCCAAAAATCAGAGGGTGTTTCAATGTCGGGATTGGCTCAACCTTACTTCTTTTGTCTACACGATTAAAATGGTCGCAACCAAAGTCTGGATACGATGGCCCAAGATTAGCTATGTTGATTTTTCGGTTTCGAAAGACCGCGACCGAAAACAAATCGGCTTTTTTTCCTGAAAAGACCACGAGTAAAATCTGCTATGAGCTGACCATACTCCACCCCCTCAGTTTTTATTGCATTTTTGATATTTTTAAAAAAATTATTTCCGGGGACAATGTGTAGGCACGTGCCTACTGTGCCTATAGGCAGCTTCGCCACTGAATCCCACTGGGAACTCGACTTGTGAGGAAGTGTCGATTCTTACGGATGGCGGAAGGTGTACAGTTCTAGCCAGAAAAAGTGGGTGGTCTGCCTCCACCACAAATATATAACCTTACATTGTCTTGAAAATGGCGTAAAACACCATACATACAAACAAACAAACAAATAATAATATAAATTATATGCATTATATGCAGGCAGGATGTTACTGGAATGCTTGATAAAAACGAGGATTTTGTTCCTTGATAAAACTTCGCCGTGTCACAGACAAATTTGTTATTAGGTCTGTGGCCGTGTGTAACAGGAGGGAAAATGTTTTGAATAAATTCCCAGTTGGCGCCCTTTGATCGAGTTCCCGCGTTTGTGACACTTCCTGTTTACCAGACGAATCATAATAAATGCACGCGCGTTGTTCGTGGATGGGAGGCAAACGACCCTCTTATTCCTTGGTCCTTTCGCCATCCGTAAGATTCGACATTTTCTCACGTAGAATTTCCTAACGTAGACGAATGTTATTACAGTATGAGCAATAGAAACAATCTAAACTGACTAATCTCAATCAAATGTTCCGCTTCTCAAGTTCTGAATTTAGATTTACCACATGTCAGGGTTGTTAGCCTTGCAATATTGCCGCATGAATGCACACTGCACGTAAAAACGTAGCATCACGGAAAATGAAGGTTTCACCTTTTGTCGTCCTACGCCATATTTATCGCGCCAGGTAAGATCATAATTTAACATTTATCGTTGACTTATAAAACTGAATATGATGTTTTAATATTGTGTTGTTTCTCATCATAAATGATTTTATATAAGATTCCTGTTATGATGTACTTGTCAACATGTTCTGCTTCCAATTTTCTGCAAATAAAGGTGAGTGGCGGTGGGTGGGGGTTGTGCAAAGGGGATTGGCGGTTTATTGTGTGATAGCTCTTGTTGGTGAAATGTGGTTCTTGTATTGCTTCTGTAAATCACACTTAATCAGATTAAAATATATAGGGAAATTGCAAAGTAGACTGAAATGTTTCCAACTATTTTTGCATTTTAAAATCTTTATAAACCAATCTAGGCATTATCGGGGGTCCCAAAGGGGTTTTGCGTGAAAACGTGATCGGGGTGTATTTAAAAACGTGACACTTGAAACAAACAATATGTTTGCGTGACTGCGTGAAAATTATATAATCGTGATCCGTAATTTTGGTCTTGGTAAAACGTGATCGCGTGATATGGTGATGTGAAACGTGAATTTTTAGTTCTTTTCAGTCTTTTTAGTTTCCCTCCTCCTCCCCCGAGAGCTGAACTTTCGTACTTGCGCGAACATCTGGCACGGGGAATCCCCGGGGACACTACAATCAGACGAGTCGTGTATCAGATACAGTAAAGGCAGTATAGACTGGTGGTATGCCGACAGTTTCACTGACTTAGCTCACTACATTACAAGTAGCACTGGTCGGCCTGGAACTAGTCTAATACAGTTTGCTGACAAAAGTGCTCATCCACATTTAACGTGAAATGTGAAAGTTCTGCTATTTTCACGTGAAGACGTGATCCTTGTTTTTATTTTACGTGATCACGTGAACACACCCCCCTGCCCCCTTTGGGACCCCCATTATCGGCAACAACGAGTGGAATCTAGGCATTAGCGGCAACAACGAGTGGAATCTAGACATTAGCGGCAACAACGAGTGGACAACATTTTTAGTCGGATTTCGTAGCAAAGCCAGTCTTATAGTTTGGAGATTTCCGTCTGTCAGTCTACTCGTTTTTTTGACATTTTGGTTAAAGTTTGTGTTTTTCTTCTTCTTCTTCTTCTTCTTCTAGTTATGACAAGAGGTCATGACAGTCGCTACTTGGTACCACACAGCAGGGTGAACGCTCATAAGTTCACCTTCTTTCCAGCAGGGATCAGATTGTAGAACAGCTTGCCAACCAGCATGATCGATGCCCAATCCATTGACATATTCAGGTCAAGGGTTGTGGTAGTCGTCGGATAGACCAAAGCTGATGCTTTTATCCTGCTTTTAATTGTATATACACACTTTGATCCTCCTTCACATGTACATAGTCACTTCACTGTGCGAGTATGTTCCAGAGGAACCCTGCACATTATCGGAAGAAGAAGAAGAAGAAGTAAAGGTTAGGATTCTCGAGAATCTGTGATGGGAGAGAGACAGCCGCCTCCCTCCCTGGATATTGACAGTTAAAAATCGGTATTTCAAAATTAAAAACTATGTACATGGTCGAAGGAAGACTACTGAGTGGCTAGGAGAGTCACCTGGAAGTGTCCAAGGATGACATCGAACTTCTCGATCGTAGTAGTATCGTTGACTAAAGTGGAAGCGATGGTTCCACTCAATGATGGTCCGGGAGTAGAAGGAGTTGCAGCTTACGCTGACACGGCCGCGGACACCAGATGACGACTAAATAATGAGGGATTTTCTCAAAAAGTAATGTAGACGAAGTAAGGCCATACATTATATGGTCAGTTGCGGATCCTGTTTTAAATAATTTTGAGTACACCCAAGTTACAATTACCTTTAACCCAAAGTACATATCAGATAGACCTATTAACTGATGTGAATAACTATACTATGAAGTGTAGTTAGCTATTTAGTTAATCAACAAATACGTATCTTCAAACATTCAAAAGCTGGATATTAAAACCATTTGAAAATAACATCAACTGTTATGTGCAATGGCCATCGCTGGAACAATGGAGGGACATGTACGGCCATTGGAGTAAAATTCCAAGCGCAGTGCGTGCTATTGATGGAACTTCACATGAGATATATAGGCCAAAGGAACAATATTAGGCAGTTCACACACAAATAATAATAGACAATGATGGCGTTATTGTTCATGTTGAAAGCGGTTTTCTGGGACATGTAAATGATGCCCAACAATTTGTACTGATGTCAAATATACGTCCCGGAGCCAACTTAGAATTCTCGCCGGATTTAAATTTATTAGGCGATAAGATGTATCCCAACAGGTATCCGATTCTTACTGCATTTACTTCTGCTCAGTTGGCAAGGAAACAGGGCAGAGAACTGCTGCTCAGTTGGCAAGGAAACAGGGCAGAGAACTTCTGCTCAGTTGGCAAGGAAACAGGGCAGAGAACTGCGCAAGTGCAGAAAATTTAATCGACATGTACAAGCCTACAGAGCATGCTATCACGGAACTGAAATCATACAAAGCCATAAGCTCCGTTCGGAGACATTCAAGACCACTTTTAAGTAGAATAGTTAAAATTTGCACGGGCTTCATTTGTAGAAGGAACGAAATTGGTTTAAACTGTTAACAATGTTTTAAAATTGATTGTAATATAAAAGTGTCATTCTTTCATACATGACGGTGTCCCTTTAAAAACTAGTGATTATATACTCGGTAAAAAAGTTTTGGACTAGGGTATATAAAGTCATATAAAAATAAAACTAGTGGACAGAATTTAAGTACCTATCTTTTTTTAGTAACCAAGGTCTACCCTACCCGGTTAATTTGGTACGAGAAACATTAAATTCCAAACAAGATTTGATTTTAAAAAAATATCGCGAAAACACAAAGGGTCTGTATAAAATGTTGCAAAGTTCATTAAAATTAATAGTTACAGACATTTGAGTAACCAATAAAAAGATTATTATTTTTTTGCAAACTTTCATTGTAAACGATAATTATTGTTGATTATTGATCTATTGTCATCAACTAAGATAATAACGGTTATGGTCGAATGTCATGGTTCAGCGATCATTGTATGGGTTCGAAAACTGTTTGTGTATTCGAACAGGGACACGCTCATGGAGTGTCATGTCATGGTGGCGGTTACTCATTATTGAGAATTTTTGCAACTTTTTTTAGTGACCCTTAGTGCATTCGGATAGCTATTGTGATTCTTTTCCGGTGATATTGTTTTGTTTATTTTATTTTTGTAATGGAATACATTTTTGTCTTTGATTTGATACATAGAATATTAAAATCCGTCAACTGGTTTTCTTTTTATGCGCCATTATATGCCCTGGTCCAAAACTCTTTTTACCGAGTATATAAACCATATATTGAGAAAACCCTTTGCAAAATTGACCGTCATCCATAGTCCGCGGCCGCTTCAGCGTAAGCTGCAAACCTCTTTTTGTATACTCTGTTTGTTGCTGCAGGCTGCTGTAGATGATGGTTGCCTCGGATGCGCCTGTCGTTGGGATGCAATATCTGGCTTGCATCTAAATCTACAATACCATGCTGTATCTTGAAAAGCATAGAGAGTCGGTGGGTTCGCCATCTGTTGGCTAGTATATCCTAACCTAGGTCCTTTACAATCCTTGTGACACATCCTTGGGTCTTGTCTTGGTAGTTGTTTTGAGCAAAGTGAGCGGCCCGTCTCTGCACTTGCTCGATCCTATTGACATCCTCTGAAGGTTAATTTAAAGGGTTCTCAAAAACAAATTGCCAGAAAGCTTTGAAACTTGGCACACATGTTTGTTATCAATACACAATGTTATATGACAAGAACAATAACTCTGTCATGTATTATACCCCCACTTTCACAAAGTGATAGGAGTCACGTTGTCCATAATGTCCTGTCACGTCGCGGAACACATTTTTGTCCAGTCACGTGGCATCGCATTCCGTATCACATTTTCTCACAGTTTAAAATGGGTTGTTCCCATACTTCATATACTCATAACAACTGATGACCTCTACGTCACCCATTGCTGATTGCCTAATTTATTATAGAATTATGGTCCTATGTTTGACTTGGTGTAAAAAAGTGGGGTGGGGGGGAGCTTTTCATCACCTGGCTTCAGTGATAGTTTTATTAAGTAAATTTACCTGATTAGATTTTTCAGTTAAAATGTTGAATTTACAATTCATCGTTCGCATCACTGTTGGTGCTTCACTTGTTCAATAATCCTTGTTATATTCACTTGATCATAATAGGCAAAGAAAGAAAAAAATCATGTTTCAGGTTCCCGACCGACTCCAACCCTGACTTTTCTCCCTATTTAAAAAAAAAAAAGATATGGCCGATATTATCGGGGAAGTCCATCCTCCATATAAAGGCTACAATATTACTGTCACCGGTTCTGTATGTATTTTTCCTAGCAACACAGTAAAAAATGTAAAATGTATTCTTCGGCTCACACGACGACTGTTTATAAAATTGAAATATTAAAAGTAAAAAAAAGAATAATTTTATTTCATTGTATGTTTTACAATGTTGACGATTTTCTGCTTTCTTGTCTGGTACGTTCCTCTTTTAAAAAAAAGCCTTCTGTGCAACTCCGTGGTGTCCCTGAGTGAAATCTTGATTTATGGAAATTTATATTTGGTGTTGTCGTGTTATTATGTTTAATATGTTATTACGATAAATCATGAATAGATCAGGAAGTTATATCATATATATATATTTGTTGTTAATAGAAATGATTTTTATGACGAATAAAATTAATGTGCTTCAATCCACCTTTTTAACATATAATAATACTTCCAGTTTTAGAATAGCAACATAAGTGAGCTGTGTGTACTTTTATGTACATGTACATTGCACGTTTTATTGAAACAATATTTCAAACAAATGCATGTTTGTTCTGCTCTGTTACGTTTCTTTTCCATCTTCATGTGATGAGTTTAAAGTCCATTCTGGAGCAATTCTAAATTAAATATATTAATATAATACATGTATACATCCTTGAGGCCCTCAAAATCAGAGTTAAAAATTACGTTTTCTGGTTGTAATTTCTACCTTCGTGTAGTAAAAAAAACCAAAAAAAAATCAACCTACCTATCCTGTTTTATTTGAGCAGGAAACCTGAAACACGACTATTTTTTTCTTGGCCTTACACAACACCAATTATAAACAGTTCATTCATCCTTTGTTGTGAACACACTATAAATCCTTTTCAGAATTTTCACTTGCCATTCACTGAACAATGATAGTTCTACTTCTACCACATAACTGGCCACCTTCAACAAGATGAAGTTATTGCCAGTGGAGGAATGCTTTACATCGTAAGAAAAAGAAAAGAGTTTGAAATAAAAGGTGGAAATATGTAAGGTGATAAGTTAAAACAAGAATAATGCACTTAAGGAGGTTTAGATAAAGAGTGTGGACAACTGAGTCTTGAAGGACTCGATCGATCCAGCATTTACTATATCTAGTGGCAGGCTGTTCCAGTCTCGAATAGTATGAGGGAAGAAAGATCACTTACGGTAATCGGAACAAGACGTTGGTATTTGGTAGGATTTTGGATGCATATTTCTAGAGAAACTATGGGGAGGAATCAGTTTTGTGTGCTTGTCAATGGCTACTAGATCATTTTCTGGCTTCCTTTCTGCAAATCTCAAGACTCTTCCATTCGAGGCCTTTTAGCATTTCCCCGACATTGGAGCGGTTCCTTTGTTGGATACAAAGCGAGCAGCCCGCCTTTGCACCATCTCGATCTTGTTAATGTCTGTCTTTTCGTAAGGGTTCCATACTGAGCTTGCATACTCCAATGTTGGCCTGACTAGGGACATGTATGCTTGTTCTTTCACTTGGAGTGGCGCCAATGTTGACATTTCTTCTGACAAAGCCGAGTGTCCGATACTGATGTTGTGTTCATAACAAAGGAATATTGAGCAAAATAAAAAGTGATTTATAAACGTTATGTGGATTTATTAACTTGTCCCTTCTAACTAGATTTGTATGTAATGATTGTATATTCCAAATTTCTGTAATGTAAAAATACTTAGATATGACTGTGTTAGTTCTATAACTTTGCAAATTCCCTATATAATTCAGTGTGATTTTACAAAGTAAAAGTATTTACAAAGACAATATGTAAATTATTGGAGACTCTTTTTTTTCCATTTTCAATGAGCATTTTTGATTTTGAGAACTTGAAGAAACTAACCCGCCAAATAACGGTAAAATATACACTACTCACCGTTTTTCAAAACCACAGGCCCCTCTCCCACCCCACTACAGGAGAGAGCTAGAGAAAGGAATGGAGAGAAGAAGAAATAGTGTTGTAGTATATGGTCTCAACAAAAGATCAACATGTTTACACGTGTTTATCATCGTTATGTAAAACTCATATTATTATTTTAAAAATTAATATTTGTTTGTTTCAGGGGACCTGGATTATTGTTGGACTTTATTTTAGAACTGACATACAAGCAAGTGGACATTAAAAATGATAGTGTGAAATATTGTGTCTGGTTCTTATCATATTTTGTGTCAAGACAGCGCTAGTGTTCTTACTTTGGACGACTGTTTGCCAGCGTCTTACCAGGGACGATCAAGGAGCTGAAATTCCGGCCGTGATTCACTAATTGCAGCTTGTTGAAGCTGGCGAATGTATTGTTACAGTTTACAGCCAGATTTTTACTGGTGATCCACATACTCGGAGTCTCCAACTTGTGTCAGTCTGTTGGAGGCAGTGACAGACACAAGAAAAATGTCTCGTGTCTGATAACCTCACACCCCACGCTTCTAGTTGTACCAAGACAGAGAGCAGCACATTGGTGAACGTAGAGCAAGCTAGACTGATGTACTGAAAGTGCAATTCAGGAGTGTGCGAGCCGTGCAAGTACAAATGCTAATCCAGATATTCAGTCAATTGGCAAATAATTTTCACTGGCAGTCATGCACTGCTTGTCGGCAATGGAATGACCAAATTATGGTCAGCGTGTAGAGAAAGTATGGTGATAGATGACTGTTAACGGACTCATTCTTCTTGAATATATCTGGTGGGTTCTCCTGACAAGGGATGTCATCCCTCTACCAACTGTCGGAACCTTTGTTGTGGTTTGTGTTGACGAAAATGCTCAAATTGTTCCTTGGTGAGTATATCATGTTTGTTTCTAAATTCTTAGTTTTTTCCACTCAGAATTAACAGAATTATTTTATTCTCCAAAATATTTTATGTCACCACAGGTCCATTAATTATTTATTGTGTAGCCTGCGTAGCATGGCAGACACTAAGGAATCACTTTGTCCGTCGTCCATCTGTCCGTCACACTTTAACCTGCAACCTAACCTTGGCCATAACTTGAAAATTATTTGACCTATGTTCATGAAACTTCACACACATTTCATTTTGGCAGAGTTATGCCCCTTTTCATAAAACTATACTGAAAGAAATAAGTTTAGAACGGTCTTTTGCATATCTAGCTTAAAGAAACTGAATGTTTATTTTATAATGTGAAGCATTTGATAACTTGGTAAGTATCAGAGTTATCTCCCATTTATATAAAACATTTTTCACATTAAAAATAAGAATATTATCTAGAACAGGGTTAAACTTTATTAAATAACTATTCTGGGTTTCGAGTAATAAAAAACGCAAAACAATTGACATTAACCTTGTCATTATAAAAAAAGTTACGAACCAATTTGCTTCAATTTTAAAATTATCTCCATTTATATTGAAATAAGAACGAAATTCTAATTTCTGTAAAGCAGGTAAATTAAAATATGTTGCTACTTTTTTCGCAGATATCGTTTAAAAATAATGTCCTGCATATACTTGTTAATTATGTTAATTATATTGTTAATGGCGGCTGAAGCACATAGCCTTGAATCTGCTCAATGGGATTTACCATGTTATTAATGTGCTAAACTTATTTCTTTCAGTATATATATATATATATATATATATAACCCAGGGGTGTAAAATTCCACTCGACCGCTCGCCATGGCGAGTGGTACTACCCTCCGGGAGAGGAAGAATTCAGATGTACTAGTCCGACAGGGCGAGTGAGGTTTTACAGTAAAAATAAAAATAAACACATGTTTAAAACGTTTTGAGTAAAAAAATGACTGAAATAAGATTGAAATTACCCTAAGTGAGATTAGAAAGTGCTCGTCCGTTGCTAAGCAATTATGGTAGACTGAGTTTCATTGTGTTTCTTCGCGTAAAAGTCGATATACATATGCCACAATGAAGGTAACTGGTAAGCAGTCTGAATTTCACGCCCGGTGTATTTGTTTACATTGACACCGGCTAATATCGCGCGATATGGTAAAAACATACTGATTTTATATCGGGATTTTTTCTTCAAAAATTGGAGAGGGCGATGACGAGAAACGAGAATCTGATAAGGCACATACAGTTTTACAGGCTAATAAAAGAAAGTTCCAATAGAAGGAACATGACCAAAAATAACGAATAAAAGAGGTAATATTTATGAAATGAATATATTGTTTTGAATTCAATGTAACACGTTGTAAATTGCATTTAGGTAAGGGCAAGTGGAAAGTTGTTAAGGGCGAGTAGCTTTTTCCATCTACTAGTCCTACAGGGCGAGTGACTTCTAAAATAATTTTACACCCCTGTAACCTGCAACCTATAACCTAGGTCAACTTGGCAAACTATTGGCCTATGGTCATGAAACTTTATACAGTTCTTCCTTATGAATTATCCAATGCAGATTTAGGCCCTTTTTTTAATAAACTTTAAATTTAAAAAAAAAAAAAGCTCCATAATTCATGAAGGATTGCACCATGATCTTCAACCGTTATAGTTAGTACTTGCTGAAATAAGCACATGGCAGGTGACACAAGTATCTGTGGAACACCCTTCTAGCTTGTTTAAGCTTTAAATGGTAAATACATATGAAAGATGCTTTAAAGACATATTTCGAGCCTATTGTATTTGTGGGGGGGGGGGGGGGGGGGGGAGTGGGGCGGGGGAGGAGAGAATTTCTATAGGTAACTGTAAATCACTATTAGCCATACAATTTCATGAGCAAAGTAAACACTCTATGTCACCTGGGCATTAATAATTAACAAGTCCAGACTTTTAAATACACGTTTTAATAATCTTTAAAACTACCCCATTCTGATCGTATAGTGTTTATTTTAATTCTATCAGATGTTACTCATCAAATCTCTACATTCTCAGACCATCTCTAACAACCTCCCAGAACTCTCACAGACTCTCTCCTGCTACTAAAACAT
The DNA here is from genome assembly GCA_037043455.1 of Cyrtodaria siliqua. NCBI lineage: Eukaryota > Metazoa > Mollusca > Bivalvia > Adapedonta > Hiatellidae > Cyrtodaria > Cyrtodaria siliqua. Next base: position 66,152 of record JAWPHD010006533.1, read on the forward strand.
GCCAATATATACCTGCATGCACGTGCCATAATATTATTGGATTTCGACACATTTATTCAATTGGTTTAACACTATACCCCGTCTACCACCATATACCTGAGTAAGCTAATATAATATCTGCTATTTGAGAGGCAAATCCCAAATTGTAGAATAATGGTCATTTACTATTAACTGTGATATACTTCTACTACTTGTTATTAAAATATTATTATTACTTATTAAAGGGTATGGTAGTGTTACACAAAGTATGATATTCAATTTTTTTTCAGATTATGAGGCCCACCCAATAAAGCATTTGTGACCAGTACACATAATAACACATTAAAGAATGTTGTATATTTATTGTGTTGTGCTCTGATTTTTAGTCTAAAAACAATTAAGAACTACCAGATAAGTTTTATATTCAAAAGCTAAATTAGTGTTTGCCCTATCTTTTCCTCCAATCAGACGGTGAGGAATTTTATAAAAATGGCGAACTTATTCCTGTAAATTTCTAACGATCACAATTTTAACCATTTAATCATTAAGTAAGCGCTTACTAAATGGCACGCGCTTGTTTGGACACAAGGAGGCGGATTTAGTAGAAGCGCGAACATGTTAAGAGGCGTGGTTTCGTAGAAGCGCGGGGAAAAAGTAGGGCAAACACTAAGTCAGTTAGAGGCTAAGAAGTGAAATTTTAACAATTAAGAAACCCCAGTCAGACGCTGCACTCCTTCCCTTGGGGTTTCTTAATTGTTAAAATTTCACTTCATAGCCTCTAACTAATACTTATAAACATATATTTTTTCATTAAAGTAAATTACAAAGTGTAGTTAAGCTATTCTTACCCTCAATATAGCAATACTATACAAATAAAAATTTAAGAGTGGGCCTCAATTTATATACCTGAGTTGATCAGCCATGAAGCGTGCTGGCTGTAAATATTCAAGTTTCTCATGCTTTTTCACTGACCAAGTAGCGCTGGGATATGTGTCTTTAATAGCAAGTGTATTGAAAAGTATGGCGCATGTTCTTCATAAATATTGCACAGGGCACAAACATTCCAGTTGTCCGCTCACCATGAAGGGTGCTTATTGATGCAGGACGAGTAGAAATTTGGATAAATTCTTTCAATTTATCAATTTGACCATTCAAATAGGCAAGTTACACAGAAACAAATTTTCCTGCCCTGTTGCATATGAAAATGTCTGCTTTTAAAAACAGAATTTTCGGAATTTTTGGTTGCATAATTCATTAGCAACGATACCATGATCTAATCGAAAGTCCAAATTTTTGGATTCTATAATTGTTTTGATACCATTTTAACTATACTGACCGAAGGTATATCAGTGACTGAAGGCAAGGCAAGCTTATGAGGTGTCGTCAGGCCATTAACCTTTTCTTGTAGACCTTTCCATTTTTCATCCAAACTAAACCAAACTTACTAAACCAAACAATACTCGTTACTATATAACTAAGGGCCATTCCATATTTGCTCGGGTGAGAGTATCCAACCATAAATTCCCTTATTTGATTTACAGCCCCAATTTAGCATCCCCGGCTTAGGTGTTGATAGTGTCCATGCCACAACACCAACGAGCAAGGTCAACACTGTGGTCATACCAGTTCTATCCAGATGAAGATTGGACGGACATGAAGTTCACGTAACCGTTTGCAATATTGTTGAAGGAGGTGCAGATTCATCCCCATAGTCCGGCCTTGTATAGTAAGTTATACATCATATCAAGTATAACATGTTAAATATTTACCAATAAAACAATTTCCTTCTGATGTTAGTCTTTTAGACTATGAGTCAACAACAATTAGTGAATACTATGAGGTTATTAATTAAGTTATTTCATATTGGCCCAGTCATTGGTCCAAGGACCAAATGGGGAATACCCAACTATTTATCAAAAGCATGCATATTCGTGTATAAATTTGTATTGCGAAATGTTCATCAGATGTCAGCATTAATTTAAAATAGTCTAAAACCAATCTTTATCATTTAAGTATTTGCATATAAAATGCAAATGGTTGCCTATCATATGCAGTCATCAATCTCGTTCAGATTAGAGACATATTAAATTACTTCTTAGATTTCTGGTTTAGATGTATTTTCGTAGTAAATCATTAAATGGAAGTGTTTAGCAACAAAGTGGCAACACATCTTTGAGAATGCAAAAGTTGGAACAAAAAATACAGTCAAATACTATTTGGCATCAGGCCAAATATGAGTACGGTTGATAATGTATTTGTGCTACATGGTTTAATTACACACATATTTTAAATCAAGGTAAACGCCTGTATTGTGCCTTTTTTGATTTCTCTAAAGCTTTTGATTATGTGGTTAGAGTTAATCTATGGTATAAACTTGTTCAATTAGGTCTGCGTGGGAAAATACTAAATATCATTAAATCCATGTATACTGCTGTGAAATCGAGAGTTAAATACTGTAATAAACTAAGTAATGAGTGTGTATGTTCACTGGGAGTGCGACAGGGAGAATGTTTATCTCCTCTATTGTTTTCACTATTTATAAATGATATAGAAGACGAATTTGTACGAATTTATAACGTAAAGAATACCAAGGTTTAGATATTGATACTTGTAAATTATTTTTGCTTTTATATGCGGATGATATTGTTCTTTTCTCTGAATCTTCAGATGCTTTACAAAGTGGGTTAAATTTTGATGTTTGAATACTGTGAAAGATGGAAATTAAAGGTTAACACATAAAAATCTAAAGTTATGATTTTTAAGAAAGGAGGTCAATTACCCAAGAACTTAGTGAAGTATAATAGAAATTGTAAATAATTTTTTTTACCTGGGAATTGTATTTACAACAGTTGGGTCTTTTGCAGCAGCTAAAACAGCATTGGCGGGGCAAGCTCAGAAAGCAATTTTTAAAATGAACAAATGTTTACATAAATTCACTTTTTTGTCACCAAAACACAGGTTAGATTTGGATAAATTAATTTCACCTATATTAAATTATAGTAGCGAGGTGTGGGGTTTTATTCAAGGAAGTGCTATAGAAAGGGTTCATATACAATTTTGTAAGAAGATGCTAGGGGTCAAGAAAACAACACAAAATGATTTTATACATGGTGAACTTGCTCGATCTTCTTTTGTGACATGTCGACATTATAACATTATTAAATACTGGTTGAAACTTTTACATACTGAAAAATGTCAATATTCTAGAATTGTTTATGACATGCTTTTATTAGATTTAGAAATACTACCGAACAAAATAAGTTGGGTAACACTACTTAAGGATTTATTAGCATCCCTCGGTTTTTATGAAGTCTGGGTTAACCAAGGTGTTGGTGAACCTAAATTATTCTTATTTGTTGCGAAACAGAGAATTCATGACCATTTTTTACATGACTGGCATAGTAGACTTGAAAATTCTAGTCGTGCATTATTTTATAGAAATATCTATGAATTTAGGCTTCAGCCATATTTAGAAAAAATACATATTTTTAAGTATTTAAAGGTTTTTGCACAGTTCAGAGTATCAATCTCATAGGTTAGAGGTTGAAGCTGGCAGATGGTCAAGACCAACTAGTACTCCTTTCCACGAAAGAAAGTGTAAGATATGTGATATTTTAGAAGATGAATACCACTTCATTCTAGAATGCAGTTTATATAAGGAACTAAGGTCGTTATATATTCATCCGTATTACTGGAAAACACCAAATATGTTTAAACTTGTTGAATTGTTAAAAAGTCAAAATATGTCGGTTTTAAACAAATTGAGTATATTCATCTACAAGGCATTTAAATTAAGAAATGAAATATTATATTTTCATAATTAGCATGGTTATTTATATATGTAGATAAGTTTTAACTTATATGCTTTTTGTAAGTACTGTATTAGTATATTTGTGTATGAGTATACATGTATGCGAGTATGTATTTAAGGGTTTAAGTGTGTGTATGTGCAGATAAGTTTATATATAACATGTAATACTTTTGAGGCAAAATATAAAGTGGATGTTTAATAAAGGGTGCAAGATATTTTTACTACATAGTGAACACCTTCTCCACGATAGAAGTTCATATTATTATTCATTGAGATAATGCATACCAGGCTATTGTTATGCGTATTTCAGTTTTGTATTATTGCTTATTTGTATCACTTATCGCTTAAAATATCACTGTCATTAAATTATTATATTATCATTTTTGTACCTCACGGGCAGATGCCTATTGGATTTGAAATAAACTAAACTATTCTAACTATTCTATTTCAAATCATTCTGAAGTAAATATTTAAGAGGATTTTGGATGACATTGTTGGGAATATTACTGGTGATTTGAATTACCGCCATTTACCGGTGATCTGCAAGGAATAGTGGTCAAAATTAGCACTAGCCCGAAGGTGAAAAACTAGTAAATTTTAATTCGGACAAGTATACATCTAGAAATTTGATATAGTCTGGCTAATGAAAATTGTAATAGCCCAACTGTTTATATAAAAAAAAAGGCTTTGGCGCTATAACTAGTTCCTTTCAAAATAGGACCATGGCACCTCATAGACGGCGAGATCACTCTGTCAAAGGTCAAGGTCGTGATGACCATACATAGGAAAACACATCTGTTCATTCTTTAACAATTTGAATTGCACATGCATGATATCTCGTGAAGTATTACACACTGGATCATGACATTTCATAAATTGACTGCCTATGGGAAAAGGATGATCCCTATTGTTTTTGAGTTCACTAGGTCAAAGGTCAAGGTCTTGGTGACATATGATGATGAAACTTCATAGACTGCCCATGGGACAAGGATGATCCCTATTGTTTTTGAGGTCATTAGTTTCAGTAGGTCAAGGACATATTAACCGGACACCTAGGAAATGCTTTTCACATAAAAACCTAAAAAGCAGGCATATAATGCCCCATTAAGCAGCTCTCTTGTCAGTAATCATGCATTCACTCATTTCCAAGTTTTTCAGAATTCTCAATAATAAAGCTTGTTTGAATATAAGCCGCACTCCCTTTAAAAGCCTTGTTTCATACAGAATAATGTTGCTCTTCATAAGGCATAAAATGTGAAAACAATTGTATAACGCTAGCATCCCTGTTGTAATTATGGAACACTAGTTACTCAGGAATGTCACATACACGTACATAAAGCTGTGTTTTCATTGTTTCAGTACACATATATGCATTTATTTTACAGGGTTCAAAGGAGATATTACACTGGTTGGCGGGCAATTCTCTGCTGGCACTACAGATGAAAGCGGTGTTTTTCTGACCTGACTATGGCTGTCGACGGATGCCACACCAGATTACTCACATGACGCTTCCAAGACCAAACATGTATATTGTGCTGCCACAGTGCGATGGCATAGTAGTTAATGGTTTGTTAAAAAGCTTTGTTAGCGTAAAGCTGGGCATCAATTTATACGTGATCCGTGGTCCAAGTTTATATCCGCGTCAGCGCAAAATTGGCACATTGTGCGATTCGTCATGGACACGGACATGGAACTGATCAATGGATTCTTTCCAACATTTTCTATATATAACCGATTTTTCACTGACACAGACACGGATCACGTACAAATGAATGCCCGGCTTAAGTTTATCATACTTATTAACTTGGCTTTAGCCAAATTGATGATTTTCTTTAGCTTTTTTAGTCTTTTATTTATATCAATGAGTTGTAATATTAGTGCTTTTACTGTTAAAGGGACACACTGCAATCTTTATTTGTTTAAAACCCGCGGCATCCTGTTAGTTTTTAAAACTGTTGCAATCATTTATATTAATTATATAAAAAGTTCAAAGCAAATTGTTTTTACATATTACTGACTATTGATAATATTGCACCCATAATATATTGCAACATTTGGTAAAATAACAAGCTTCTCCAAATGGTTAACAACGTTGCGTTGTAAACCTTCACCTCTTACCGCTGCAGGTTCGAATCCCACTGGGAGCTCGACTTGTGAGGAAGTGACGATTCTTACGGATGGTGGGAGGTGTACATTACTGGTTCTACCCAGGAAAAGTGGGTGGTCTGCCTCAACCACAAAAAATCGACCCTCATATATAAGCATGTGTTGAAAATGACGTAAAACACCATTAATAAATTTTGACGCTAATTTTGATGCTTGAATTGCCGTGTGTCCTTTAAATATTTTTTTGCTTTATTAAAATGACTGGGGGCGAATTATGAACGTCAACCCAAATAAAAATAAAACCATCAAATTGAGTTTCTTGTAAAATGTGAGCACTATATTGTCTTTATGTTTAATCAAGTTTTATTATTGTTTATTAAAATGTTTGGTCTAAAAACTCACAAGGTTCTGTGTAATCCTATGGAGCTAACCGGCTTTGGAAAGTACTTTCTAAAAAGTAACATCAGAACACTGTTTGGTTTATAGTAATGTTTTAAATTGTAAACTAATTTAATGGTCAGTAACACTCTGCTCCAGTCCCTTTAAATTTATTTTTCTTGCCTGACCATGGTAATATGTTTTTTTATTTAGAGGATGGATAAGGCGAAATAAAACTATATGTGTGGTTCCTATTACTTGCTTAAAAAATAGGGTAGGTAGGAAGTGAAAATATTATATATAATTTTATATATATATAAAAAATAAATAATTTTGGCATGAAATGTTTAGGGTCGGCCCTTAAAAACTGGGTCGTCGCAAAACCGGAACCACACATATAATTTTATTTGGCCTAATTGTAACTAAGGTCTAAGTTAACAGGCAGTTTTGCCACAGATACTAAACATGTGCATGTAATTAGTGTTCCCCCTAAAGTAGAATGGTGGGGTAGCACTCTTTATTTTGGATGCTTTAAAATGTTCTACTTTCACTTCGCGTTTTCCAGATTATTTTTTGAAATCTTATTCACTTGAAAAAAAAACTAACTGCTATGGGTTACCTTCATTCACTACATAAATAATGAATTGTTTATAAAAAGAAAAGCAACTAAAATAAAGGAGTGAGAAATGCCTTTATATTTTATTTCCTTTCCAACATTAAAATTGGCTTTTTCTTCTCTCTTACTTCATTTTAAGATTTCGGTAGCCTGGAAAATGCCCATTATGCTTAGTCTTGCGCACTTAAAAATGCCCATTTTCAGGGAGCACCCTGCCCTTTTTAAATCCTGGGGGAAACACTAGGTCACTAGTTTCATAGGATTCCTTTATAAAAGGAGCCACATTTTCAATAGTTTCATATACATGTAATAGTTGTACATGATATAAATTTATGAAGTTTCATTTTCAAAACGCACATTTTCATATATAATTTTCATCAAAAGATATGTGTCTACTTGTATATGATTCTCATGTGATATGATACATAAATAAAAGATTTTATGTGAGAATTGGGTACTCCTCCTTTTTTTAAAGTATCATATAATAGGTATCATATGAGAATCATATAAGAATCTTATAATACATATGTGTGGTGAAATTGGTAGTGTATAAGTATATATGGTAGTATATAAGTATATATTTTCAGATTAACTTGATCCTTCATGGTCACAATTGTATAATGATGCATCCTATATTTCCTGATTTAAATCTTAAAGATTTTATTTTTAGGAAATTTGTGTTTGACAACAGCACCAACACGTTCATTATTTCATTCTAATTAAAATGATACAAATAACTTATTTTAATAAAAAAACAAATGAAAGAACTTAAAATCAGTGATTTAGTATTACCTGAAAGTCCTGCATCTAGGACTCCTAATATTTGCTAGGGACTCACAATTAAAGAATATGTGCATCCACAGGACGCATAGGAATCGGACAAGATTTCATCTGAAATGGATAGTTCTCTTTGGTCATTCAAATTATGGAGATATCAATATTAAAGGCCACCCAAGTTGAGGAAAGATTTAGGTACCGGTAGTCAAAAAAATAAATCCCAACGGGACTCAAAAGTTTTTCCAAAGTTTTTCCAAATCCTGAAGGCAATGAGTCCAAGGACACATAATAACACAACTGTAAATAAATCACTGAACATTTTAAGGAATATTTAAAATGAGATCAGTCCAACATTCGATTACCATAAGTATTATAAATACCACCTACAAGCAGATATTCCGTTACCAAGGTCTTATAAATACCAACTACAAGCAGATATTCCATTACCAAGGTCTTATAAATACCAACTACAAGCAGATATTCCGTCACCAAGGTCTTATAAATACCACCTACAAGCAGACAATGAATCATCACTTTTAAAGGATGTATGTGCATAACAATATATATTGCAGAAAAGACATTATAAAAATAGTGATGTGAGTAATACTGGCACCAAGTTCAGTCCCTGTCAGGTGAGACATGAATCTGCGGATTTCTTTGTTAAAAGTATGCACAACTAAGCAGTAAAGGCCATACTAGTCAAATGAGGGTAATTAATACTGGCATGGTGGACGACATAAATATCACTGAACAAAATTCAATATTAGACATGCATAGTTAGAGAAATCAATTTTATTATACACTACGCACAAACAAAGCTTTTTCACCCAAAAAGAACATGTACTCGTTTTAAAGCAGCATTTTTATTTCATCCAAGTATATCATATAAGTCCCATTGCAAAACAGTCAATCTCTGAAATAAATCAACCAGAAATATGGCGAATAATGCCTTTAAAATGGATATTGAATTAAGTCATTAATACTAGACATTCTGTAACTGTTGTTGATTAATACCAATAGTGCATCCATGGCTGGGAATTAAAGACACTGTGTCTAAAACTCTCACCTCTCGTGGCTGGGAAGTAAAGACACTGTGTCTAAAACTCTCACCTCTCGTGGCTGGGCAGTAAAGACACTGTGTCTAAAACTCTCACCTCTCGTGGCTGGGCAGTAAAGACACTGTGTCTAAAACTCTCACCTCTCGTGGCTGGGAAGTAAAGACACTGTGTCTAAAACTCTCACCTCTCGTGGCTGGGCAGTAAAGACACTGTGTCTAAAACTCTCACCTCTCGTGGCTGGGCAGTAAAGACACTGTGTCTAAAACTCTCACCTCTCGTGGCTGGGAAGTAAAGACACTGTGTCTAAAACTCTCACCTCTATCGTGGCTGCGGATTTGAATCCCACTAGGATCTCGACTTGTCAAGTGAGAAAGTGTCGATTCTTACGGATGGCGGGAGGTATACAGTACTGGTTCTACCCAGGAAAAATGAAATGGTCTGCCTACATCACAAAACAATTGACCGTCATATAATATTATGACGTAACTTGTGCTAAAAATGATTTAAAACACCATTGAAACTAACATTAATACTATGAAATAGTGTAATTAACCGAGTCATTAATGATATACAATATTATAACTGAGACGAAAAGGATTCACTGAAACCATCATTACGCCTTAGTATGTTAATATCATTTGGTAATAATTATGGGACCACGGAGATACAATGATTCACCAAACAATTGTACACTGCTTTTTTTTTATATGATTTGTAATGATAAGGGTCCAAAGACAGGGCAGGAAAATTTGTTTCTGAGTTTGTCTTCCTAGGCTATATTTGAATGGTCAAATTGATAAATTGTTTCAGAATTTATCTGAATTTCTTCTCATCTTGCATCAATGATCACACGTAATGGCAAGCAGACACATGGAATTTTCTAAAAGATGAAAACAATTAGTGAGACCATGATATATAGTATATTTTTTCCAGGTTTTTAAATATGGGGCCAACATGGTGACAGAAAAAAACATTGTTGAAAATCATGGTTCACAATGGTATTTTCTCAGGGTTTTGTATAATTATGAAGTCACAGAGATGGTGCAATTCACAGAAACAATGGTACACCATGCTTTTATACACCGTTTTCAGACAGGTCATATGACAGGCATATTTGTCCTTCCCTCCGTAAAGATTTTTCCAGGAGTTACCGTACAGTTTTTTACCCAGTCAAGATGCTACTTGGTAGATAGTTATTGTAATGTGCAGATGTGCATATTGTCAGGAGGTTCCAGTCCAACGACTTACTGCAGATTTTACCCTTGACTGAAATTAGAGGAAATTATTTATTTCCGGGATAACGCTCTCTAACTTTTTCATCCAATCAAGATGTAATTTGGTAGATATTATCAAAAATCTTGTTGTTGTAAACCAGTAATAATACGGCCTTTTGATAATGGGGAGTTTTCCTTTTGACAACATTGCAGCCTGATATTTAGCTGTTAAAGTGTTCTAAAACACCGTTCATCTTGACAACATTCCAGTCTGATACTAAACTGTTAAAAGTGTTCTAGAATACCATTCATCTTGACAACATTTCAGTCTGATAAGCCATTAAAGTGTTCTAAACACCATTAATTTTGACAACATTCCAGTCTGATACTTAGATGTTAATGCATTGTAAAACACCCTTCATTTTGACAACATTCCAGCCTGATACTTAACTGTTAAAGTGTTCTAAACACCATTCATCTTGACAACATTCCAGTCTGATACTTAACTGTTAAAGTGTTCTAAAGCACCATTTATCTTGACAACATTCCAGCCTCATACTTAACTGTTAAAGTGGTCTAAAACACCCTTCATCTTGACAATATTCCAGTCTTGATACTTAACTGTTAAAGTGTTCTAAAGCACCATTCATCTTGACAACATTCCAGTCTGATACTTAACTGTTAAAGTGTTCTAATGCACCATTCATCTTGACAACCACTTTCCCTTAGCCCCGTCCGTCGGATGGGGACGTAAACCGGGCGGTCCCGTGTATCGGTCTATCCTCAGAGCACGTTAAAGAACCATAGGAATCTATTCGATAATAAGAGTAGGGCAGGTTCCCGGATTCCTATGTATCCTTCCCCTCTCTCTGGGGCGGCTCTAAATAACCTATACTGTGTTGATGAGCCGTTAAACAACATTCAATTCAATTCATCTTGACAACATTCCAGTCTGATAATTAACTGTTAAAGTGTTTTAAAGCACCATTCATCTTGACAACATTCCAGTCTGATACTTAACTGTTAAAGTGTTTTAAAGCACCATTCGTCTTGACAACATTCCAGTCTGATACTTAACTGTTAAAGTGTTCTAAAACACCCTTCATCTTGACAACATTCCAGTCTGATACTTAACTGTTAAAATGTTCTAAAGCACCATTCATCTTGACAACATTACAGTCTGATACTTAACTGTTAAAATGTTCTAAAACACCATTCATCTTGACAACATTCCAGTCTGATACTTAACTGTTAAAGTGTTCTAAAACACCATTCATTTTGACAACATTCCAGCCTGATACTTGCCTGTTAAAGAGTTCTAAAACACCATTCATTTTGGCAACACTCCATCCTGATACTTAACTGTTAAAGTGTTCTAAAACACCATTCATCTTGACAACATTTCAGTCTGATACTTAACTGTTGAGTTTTAAAACACCATTCATCTTGACAACATTCCTGCCTGATACTTAACTGTTGGTGTTCTAAAACACCCTTCACCTTTACAACATTCCAGCCTTATACTTAACTGTTAGTGTTCTAAACACCATTCATCTTGACAACATTCCAGTCTGATACTTAACTGTTAAAGTATTCTAAAACACCATTCATCTTGACAACATTCCAGCCTGATACTTAACTGTTAGTGTTCTCACCAACCATCTTGACAACATTCCATCCTTATACTCGATAGCTGTTAATGCATTCTAAAACACCCTTCATCTTGACAACATTTCAGCCTGATACTTAACTGTTAGTGTTCTAAAACACCAGTCATCTTGACAACATTCCAGTCTGATACTTAACTGTTAAAGTGTTTTAAAGCACCATTCATCTTGCCAACATTCCAGCCTGATACTTAACTGTTAGTGTTATAAAACACCCTTCATCTTGACAACATTCCAGCCTGATACTTAAATGTTAGTGTTATAAAACACCCTTCATCTTGACAACATTCCAGCCTGATACTTAACTGTTAGTGTTCTACAACACCAATTATCTTGACAACATTCCAGCCTTATACTCAGTAGCTGTTAATGCATTCTAAAACACCATTCATTTTGATAACTTTCCAACCTGATACTTAGCTTTTAATGTGTTTGAAAACATCATTCATTCATTCATGTTTTAAAGTAACTAAGCTGCCAAATGTAACAACACTGCCTTTATACCAGGTTTAAGGTCTCACCACACACTAAAATTTTGTTCTTTTGGTTTTTATGATTGAAGTCAACTTTTTCATTCTGAATGTGACATGTCATGGCTAAAAAGATTTTCTTGAAATAAGTTATTTCTGCTCACAAAAATTGGTACTGAGACAACTTTTTAATTTTAAGGTAACACATTATTTTCAGTTTTCACTCCACAGTTTTGACAATTACATACTTGTTGAGCACCCATAAAAGTCATATTTTGTTATCCGTGTCATCCAGTCGCTGTTCATCCAATCTCATTACTGCAAAAAAAAAGAGAAATATACATGAGCAATTATGAAAAATATCACATGCTGAAGAACATACCTCTGTTGTTCTGTGTAAGAATCAACCTACAGTTAAATGAAAGTGAGCTAAGTGTGTAGTGATGCAACTTAGACAGCCAAACTTGGTACTTAAGATCGTAACCAAGTAACATTGTGTTGGAAGCAAGGGCAGATAAAGGCTAAAAAAATTTATTGGAGTTAACTGCACTTTATAGTTTTGTCTTTATATTGTGAAATGTGTGTCACTTCTCAAGAACTATAAGGGCTAACCACACCAAACTTGGTGTGCAGGAACACAGCCAAGTAACGATGTGTAAAAAGCAAGGGCAGATAAATGTTTAAAAATTACCGTTATAAGTCTTAATAATGTAAAAAATTGTATCACCTATTTCTCCAAAACAAAATACAAGCTAACCACACCAAACATGGTGTGCAAGAGCGCAACCAAGTAACAATGTGTAGGAAGAAAGGACTGTTAAATCTGATAAAAAAATAAGTTCTTGCCTTTGAATTTTTAATTAATACTGTAACGTGTGTTCTAAAAAACCGAGAGCTGACCGCACCAAACTTGATGTACAAGATCACAGCCAAGTCATGATGAATAGGAAGCAAGGATAGAAAAACTATAAAGGTCAACCACACTAAACTTAGTGTACAAGATCACAACCAAGTAACAGTGTTTACGGCAGATGTATTGGATTAAATTTGAATGTTTAATTGCCCTTTATGTTTCAAAGAAACATCTTGTAAAAAATGTGTGTGGTCTTCTCCTAAAAAAATCTATAAGGTCTAATCACACCAGACTCGATGTGCAAGGACTCTACCAAGTAATATTACATATTTGTCTGTGATTTGTATAGGAACTACAGGGAATAGAAAAGCTATATCTGCTCGTTTGCTCTACTGGGAAATATCTCCCAGTGGGAGATATTTCCCAGTACGGAACATTGCTCGGCCTTTTCAGTCAGTGGCGGGAATGCCAAATGACGTTCCGATTGCTTTACGGACGTCGTCGTCAGATTCCGCCACTAGGAAATAACGATTACGGAAATTAACGAAGAGTTCCGGTTCCACTTGTTTTGTTTGTATGACGTAACGTCGTCTTGGATGACATAACGTCGTCTTGGCGTTCTCGTACAAACTGGTGTAAAAAGGCGTGAATCATTAGAAATATTAATAAAATATCATTTTAAATTATGTAATATATAGTTTAATAACCAGTGTTTTTGAGATACTGAAAAATATCTCCCTCGGTAGAGAAATGGCCCCAATATAAGAACTCGTGCTCCGCACTCGTTCTTATATCGGGGCCATTTCTCTACCTCGGGAGATATTTCCCGTATCTCAAAATCACTGGTTATTAAACTCTATATAATGCGTAGGAAGCAAGGGCAGATAAACCTGAAAAAATATTACAAGTTTTTGCCCTTTATAGTTTTTAATTCCAGTATTAAACATTCTTAAAATATGTGCTATACACTTTTTTAAAATCTATAAGGGCTATCCATATGTAACTTGGTGTGCAAGATCATTACCAAGTAATGATTTGCATCATCTATCCATTCCTCTAAATCACTACCAGTAAACTTTGGTAGTTTCCTATCCATAGTTATGAAAGCGGTCTTCTTAGGTCACCTAGCTTCTTTTTGGCATCTTCCAAATCCATGCTTACTACACTTTTGACGGAACATCAAGCATTTTCTCCAACTCATCCGGAAGGAGTTTAATTTTTTCATCTGCCATTTTAATAACACTTTAAAAAAAACAAGCCTCAGCAATCAACCTTATGGCAACTACACTATACAGAATGAATCAACAGTACCAACAATGGCAAAGTATTAAACCACTGAACAAACTTAAATTCTTTCGACCAATCGTTTTAATCAACATGTGAAAGTAACTGATCAGGATGAATGCCATCCAAATAATGTTTAAAACTAATACTTCTCATAAAAGTTTTACCCAACCCTTTCCTTGTATTTATCAAATCCTATTTAAATCTTGGAGACTGTACATTCAAACGGTCATTTTTTGCTGAAATGAACTCATTGATTGTGCTAATTCGATCAAACAATTCAAAATCATCCTCTCGAAGAATATTCGCAGGCCCTTCGCCGGATGCCACTGAACTATAGAATAAGGGGGTATTTCGAGAAAAATCAGCTGACGTACTACGTCTCAACTCCAGTCTCTTACCAACCTTACAGGTTAGATCACGTGCCCAACCATACACATAATATGACAGCCTCATTCTGGTGCAATATGCTTTGTGTCGTGTCAACCAAAAATACTCCTCTAGCATGAATTCAATATCCCATTCTGGCAAGATATGTAGTTTAAAATGTCGTCCCTTGTCACTTAGTAAAGTTACTCTGTTTTGAACGGCACTTAACCCCTGAATGGTTTCGTCAACAATTTCTTAACTTAGAATCACACATTTACACTAAAAACAACAAATCCAAAGTGTTGAGCAAAAGGAAAGGAATGGAGCCAAAAAAACAACAGAATAGTTATTCAATTGCCAATCTCTTGTCAGCTATCAAGGTACCCCCCATGATGATTAGATGCCTGTATAGATATTGACGGAACTATAAACCTTAATAAAACTGAACAGCATGAAGGTATCCATGTAATATGCACAAAAATTACTCAAATCCTAAATACCTTGAAAATTTACAACTTTTCGTTTTCAAAAAAAAATTACACACAAAAATACACATGAACATCACCAAACTTTTTATGACTCGTTAAAAATAAAAAAGAAAGAACAGCTTGTAACAAAAGACAGGATTTTTTTCGGAAATAGGGGCAAGAGGCCCAGGCCCTTCAATAGGGGGAAAAAACATGATTTTTGAGTTCAAGGGGAAAAAATAATGCGATTTCGAAACATGAGAAAGAGAGGGGAAATAATGTTCAGCAAAAAAAAAAAGGATTTTTTTATGGGAATTTTCTCAGCCAAAGAGGGGAAAAAAGTAGTCTGTTTTTCTAGGGGAAGGGGCAGAATAAAACCCCCTGAAATATAACAATTAGTTGCATAGGACATCAAGAGTAATGCATTACAAGTAACTGTACATTTCTAACTGTTCAATAGCTCATAATACGCAACTTCCTTCCATGAACCCTTAACCCGCTATAAGCACGACTATAATAGCCTTTGCATCCATTGTAAATCCAAATCAGCCTGCGAGTAACTCACAGGCTGATCAGGGTTTACAATGTATGGCTGCTGATCAGTCATTTTCCCCCCAAAACACCCCTTTGTCACATAAATGGAATGGTCTTAATTCAAAGAAAGAACAGTTCATTATACATATGTAGCAGGTTAAGGATTAAATAAATTATTGATCAGTACTGAATCTCCAAATAGCACGTTATCTTTGAACTCGCCCAGTTTCTAATAATCATGACATTCAATCCGTGAACTCCCTAGGTTACTAATAATTCTTACATGATGCATCGTACCCTGTGTACATACTTGTACTCGTCAATCAGACAAGGATACTAGCAAAATAGCGAATAACTCGAAATAAATGAATTCATGTACAACTGATAATACCATTATTAATGAAACTATATTGACAGGTATGCATGTAGTTCAGTAATTGACAGATGTGTAGTTGACATGTATGAATGTAGTTGACAGGTATGCATGTAGTTCAGTAATTGACAGATATGTAGTTGACAGATGTCCAGGTACTCAAAAGCACACAAAGCCAATCCTCATTGAACATAGTGTTAAATAATCAGGTATACATTCAAATTCTCATGGTAAATGAATGAGTCAATATCACATAAGCTCGTCACATGTTCGCGTCGCGTCCCATCGCGTCGCGTCCCATTTTATTGTTTAACAGATAACAGTTACATGGTTGCTAATTGCTGTTCCTTTTTGGTATTATGTGAAAATACATTATGAAAACCACTTAAGGTTACATTCCACTAATTACTCAGACTTTATAAGGTTACACTCCACTAATTTTTACATAAGATTCCACTAAGTTTTTTATTATGTATCCTGTAATTAAAAGATAATCGTTTCATATTTTCTTTTTTTGATATGGAAATACATTATGAAAACCACTTATGGTTACATTCCACTAATCATGCAGACTTCATAAGGTTACACTCCACTAATTATTTATACTCCTGCCAAACAAGGTGGGGGCTATGTAGGAATCTCTTTCTCGAGTTATTTAGCAGATAATGGTTGCATATTTGCTTTTCTATTTAGGTATGATGTGGCAATACTTAATGAAAACCATATACGGTTACACTCCACTAATTATAAGACTTCATAAGGTGACACTCCACTAATTTTTACTTAAGACTATCACTGTCTGTCCGTTCGTGTGTACAATCATGTCCGCTGACAATAATGGACGGATTTTCAAATATCTTCGCACAATTGCTCACCACAACAAGACGACGTGTCGCGCACAAAATCCAGGTCCGTGGCTCCAAGGTCAAGGTCACACTTAGAGATCAAAGGTCAAAATCCGTTCGTCTGTACACTCGTGTCCGCTTCATAACTCTGACAATAATGGATGGATTTTCAAATAACTTCGCACAATTGCTCACCACAACAAGATGACGTGTCGCACACAAAATCCAGGTCCGTTGGCTCCAAGGTCAAGGTCACACTTAGAGATCAAAGTTCAAAATCCGTTCGTCTATACAATCGTCTCCGTTTCTTTAATTTTTTTAATTTTTTTATTTATTTTTTATTTTTTTTTTTTTAATTTTATTTTATTTTTATTGTTTGTTTGATTTTTTTTGATTTTTTTGATTTTTTTAAAATATATCTGTTGGTTTCATATTGCTCCAAGGTCAAGGTCACACTTACAGGTCACTTCGGGGGCATTTGTCACTGACTGTGACATTTCTTGTAATTATTTGTCGCGTTATTTAACAAATAGATAATCAGATAATTGTTGCATATTGTCTTTTCCTTTTTCTTATTTAATATGTGAGACTCCACATATTTTTTAATTATTTGTAATTGAGACTCGGCTCAGCACAAACTTCAGAGTATTCTTACGCATCCATATTAAGGAAGTGATACCTATTCTGACTGGACACCAATGCGGGAGTATTAATCACCTTCAAATTATTTGCATTAAATTTGTTCTTTTGTTAATTTAAATGAAAATACAGAATCAGTACCTTTTTTTGGAGGATACACACATATTCAAACAGGTCACCAAGCGGGGGTATTACTCACATTTAGTAATACCTCTATAGTTGTGAGTCATTCCATGTGAGCTGTAACCAGATGTATTAGAGGGTTATTCCTACTGTTCATTTAATTCGAACACAAACCCAAGCAACTTGAATGATTTTACCTATTACAGTAGGAAGCAAGGCAGATAAAGTGGATACAGATTACAGGAGTTTTAGCACCTTTTAATTTAAAAATAATGTATTTAAATTTGTGTTGCCTACTACTAAAACTAAAACACTATTACACAACAAACTTTAATACTTAAGTACTCAAGATCATTATCAAGTAATGTTATGTAGAAAGTAAGGGCAGATAAAAAATACAAAAGTTACAGCCCTTTTTAATTTAATGTCAAATCTTAATATCGTAAAATTTGTATTGGCGTCTCCTAAAAAACAGTAAGCACTAACCACTCCAAACTTGATGTTCAATGTCACTGCCAAGTAATGATATGTTGGAAGCAAGGGCAGACAAGATGAATACAAATTACAGGAGTTGCAGTATAATTTAATGTAAAGTTATTGTAAATTTTGTGTTAGCTGTATCAAACTTAGATTTCTATCTTATTATCAAGTAATTTGTTTTGGAAGCAAGAGAAGATAATTGGGTAAAAATTACAAAAGTAATAGCGCTTTAATAATACTTTAATGTAAGGCCTTAATATTGTAAAATTTTTGTTGCCTACATCTTAAAAAAATAATAGCAGCTAACCAAACCTGATGTGATGTGCAACAAATGGTGTGTAGGAAGCAGATATATTGGATAAATACAGGTGGAATTGCCCTTGATATTTGATAGAAAATCTATACTGTAAAATAGTGTATTTATTAATTCTAAGCAACTATCAGGACTAATTACACACAACTTGGTGGGCAAGATCTTAATCAAGCAATCAAGTGTGGGAGGCAAGGGCAGATATTAAAATATTAACTATTCAAGTTATCAGCTTTTCTATATTGTTGAAAAGTTGAAAAGTATATTGAAAATATTGTAAAAAGTGTGTCATCTACTCCTTTTAAACAATCTTGATGATTTTTATCATTAAAATTAGACTTTTGATTTATTATTTCAGTATAGTTTTTACTTTAAACCTGCTTGCATATAATTAAATAGGACTAAGGCCAGCACAGATTATGGGATGACGAGTTGTCCTCCATTCGTCCTTCGTCCATCTGTTTACTTTTGCCTGGTGAACACGATAGGGCCTTCATTGTTCACTATAGGGCCTTCATTATTAATCGGATATTAACCATACTTTACCGGGGTCTTTAGGGGCTGGCGTGGCGCAGTCGGTAGCGCGGCGGATTTGTAACCGGAGGCCCCGGGTTCAATCCTCTGTGGTGCCACTGAGTTCTGTCGGTGTGTTCTTGGGCAAGACACTTTACCTTAGCCTCGTCCGTCGGATGGGGACGTAAACCGGGCGGTCCCGTGTATCGGTCTATCCTCCGAGCACGTTAAAGAACCATAGGAATCTATTCGATAATAAGAGTAGGGCAGGTTCCAGGATTCCTATGTATCCTTCCCCTCTCTCTGGGGCGGCTCTAAATAACCTATACTGTGTTGATGAGCCGTTAAACAACATTCAATTCAATTCATATCATTGAAAATTTGTAGGAGTTCAATAAATAGTCAGATCGCTTTGGTAACACCTGAGTTATGGCCCTTGTTTTGCTGAAAGATGTCATATTCTGCCTTGTGGAATTTCTAGCACCTTCATTTTGTATTTGATCTTTACCAAATACGGCGAGATTGTTGATCTTAATAAAAGCTTGGATAAGATCAAAACCCAGCTATAACGCACTAGGAACACCTGAGTTATGGCCCCTTGATTAATTGAAAAAAATGCCATATTCAGCTTTGTCCATTTTGTTTGGATTTTATCTATATCAAACTTGGCCATATTGTTGATATTAATGACGGCTTGGACAAGTTTGAAATCCAACTATATGGGATAGGTAACATCAGAGTTATGGCTCCTTGAATTAACTGAAAAATGCCATATTCAGCCTTTTGAACACTTTAGCACCTTCATTTTGTATTTGATCTTCACCAAACTTGGCCAGACTGTTGATATTATTAAAAGCTTGGAAATGTTTGAAAATCAGCCTTATCAGATTAGTTACAACAGAATTACGGCCCTTGATTTATTTCAAAATGCCATATTCAGTCTAGTGAACACTCCAACACCTTCATTTTTATTTGATCTTTACCAAACTTGGCCAGATTGTTGATATTGATGTAAATTTAGACAGGTTTGAAAACCAGCTATATCAGATTAGTAACACCAGATTTATGGTCCCTGATTTATTGGAAAATGCCTTATTCTGCTTTGTGAACACTGGCAAATTTATACATTTTGTATTTGATCTAAACCAGACTTAGTCAGATTGTTGATATCAATGAAAGATGAATCAAATTTGAAAACCAGCTATTATAATGCATTGGAAACCAGAGTTGTAAGCCTTGATTTATTAAAAAATGCCATATTGTGCCTTGTGAACACTCTAGCACCTTCATTTTGTGTCTAAAACTTTACCAACCGAACTTGGCAAAGTTGTTGATGTCAGTTTAAGCACAAGAATGTTTGAAATCCAGCCAGAACAGATAAAGAACACCAGAGTTATGACCCTTGATTTATTAAAAAATGCTATATTTTGCTTTGTTAAATCTTTTGGATTTTTTTTCATTTGATCTGTATCAAATGCTTAAACAAATTCAATAATCAGCTAAATTTGAGCAGACCTCAAGGTGATCTATTGGGATCACTCTTTGTTCATTGTCCATCCATCATTAGCCACTTCTTCAAACAACTTTCCCTCAGATTTGTGAAAATTAGGTCAATGTGTCGTCGAAGACGGTCGTCTTGACCAGAAAAGGTTGAAACCTTGAAAATCTTTTTCTCAAGAACCTTTGAACAGATTTCCATGTTTTTCATTAAAAATGATTGGAAAACCCTAGGCTATCAAATTTGTTCAAATAAAATCCCCAGGGTGAAAAATGATCACGCCACAGCTGTCCAAAGTTTGAAAATAAGAGATTTTGCATTTTTGTCGAAACAGTTTATGGATCTCGACTTTGCGATCACAATGTCATCCGGGTGTATATGTAGAGCCTGTTTACTGATCTCGACTTAGCAATCATATTGGATGGTATATGTTTGTCAGTTAGTCTGTTTGTTTATACCTTAATCATTACTTGCAAAATTTTTACCAAAAATCACCAGAATGTTTCTTATAAGGAGCGTAACATGAGCGTAACATGATGTGTGTAAGGGTTAAAGTTGCCACAATGTACCAACTATTGGCAGATTGGTCATCTGTTGGTTATACCTGAAGGTATTGGTGGTCTAAAAATAGCTTGTGTGTCTATATCGTCCCATAGTTTTCAACTGATTCTTTCAAAACTGACAGGATGCTTACTTTTGATGTTAAGATGTGCATAAGGATATGGCATAAAAATCGACTTTACCGGAGTTAAAATTTTACATTTTCTGAGGATTATTTTCATTGATTGGATCCATGTCCCATGGACACATTTCTAGCTTTATTCAGTTTCGATCTCTCCCTTAGTTCTGTCCTCCAGTCAGTCTTCTGAAATTTGCTTTCTTTCTTTCTTTTGTCCCCGAGTGTTTGTTTTGGCATTCTTCTATATAAAAATGAACAATCGTTCCTTTGTCATGTTTAAGGTGTAAGTATCTGCACAAACTAAAAGATATATTTTATAATTGTAAATTAAGAGTAAATGTGTATACAATTGTAAAAGTACTTCTTCGTGAAGGTAAAATTAATTTGCCCAGTCCTCCTTGTACTATCAAATTGTGTGATCTCGACTCTGACCTAGTAGTAAAAAGCATGGACACCTTCACTCAATTTTTTTTTGTTCTCCCACTTTCACAAAGTAAGGAAAGGAATCGCGTTGTCCGTAACATCCCGTCTCATCGCGTCGCGTCTTGTAACACATATTTGTCCCGTCAATTTGCGTAAAATCCCGTTGCGTAACACATTTTTATTACTTGTCAAACAGTTTTAAATGGGTTTCTCCCAAACTTCATATACACATAGCAACTGATGACCTTATGTTCCTCTACATCAACCATTGTTGATTGCGTAATTTCCTACAGATTGATTGCCCTTTGAATTTGTTTGAATTAGAGTTCAAGCAGGGGTATTCATCACCTTCAGTGATAGTTCTAGTTTTTATAATAGATTGGCGTAAACCGGGTGGGCGGCGGCATGTGGGCGCCAACATTTTGTGTTTTCCATATATCTCAGCATGACCATGTCTGATCTTCATCAAACTTTAACAGCACCTTCCTCTCATCCAGAACTGACCTAACCCTGAAAACTAGGTCACTGTGACCTACTTTCTCCAAAATATGCATTTATCTCAGCATTACCATGTCCGATCTTCATCAAACTTTAACAGCACCTTCCTCTCATCCAGAACTGACCTAACCCTGAAAAGTAGGTCACTGTGACCTACTTTCTCTAAAATATGCATTTATCTCAGCATTACCATGTCCAATCTTCATCAAACTTAAACAACATCTTTCTCTCATCAAGCACTGACCATATCCTGAAAACTAGGTCACTGTGACCTACTTTCTCCAAAATATGCATTACTTTAACCTTTTTGTTTAAGTTTGGGAAGGGCGAATTAAGTTTTAGTTATATCTCAGCATTACCAAGTCCGATCTTCATATAATATTAACAGCACCTTCCTCTCATCAGGCGCTGACCATATCCTGAAAACTAGATCTGTGAGTTGATAACAACTCGTCTCACTACAAATGGATAACAACTGTAGTCCTGCTATAAATGGATAATAACTAGTCCCACTATAAGTGGATAATAACTTCAGTTCCACAACTAATCAATAACAACTCAAAACCCACAATGAGTTGATAACAACTCAAACCCTCTTCTCGAATGAGGTGTTCATTTAGAGAACTTTACTGGCTTGTCATGCATAGTTTTAAAGAACCATGCATTGATAGATTTTATCATTCTATTGTATTAAAAACAAATATAAAACGTTTACAAATATAAAACCATGCTAAACCACTGCAGCCTTCCTCCTTATCTTGCACTTCTAATCTAAAACATATAAATGCAATACCACATCAGATCTAAGACAAGAATGATGTACTCCAATTTGATTACTTTACAGTCTACTTCTAACTATGAAAACGGGCATAACCTCCAACACAGTCAATCTGAATTGGTTTTTGTCTCACCTTTTCGAAGAAAAAAAGAGACATAGGTGTTGCTTTTCCGGCGGCGGCGGCGTCAACATTCAAGTTTTGCGTTTAGGTCATTTTCTCACAAACTATATGCACTAGATCTTTCAAACTTTGGTGTTAATGCCATGTTAGCAGGAAGCATTGCTGTGCCTATTGCATTTTCTTTCCGGTTCGTTGATTTCTGATGGAGTTACGGCCCCTTGACATTTTTTTTTTTAATTTCTTGTCGGCGCTACTCCTCCTAAACGCCTTGTTGGATTTCGACGAAATTTGGCAGGAAGCATCGGTAAGATGTCTAGTTGTGCCTATCGCACTTTTGTTCCAGTTTGCTGATTTATGACGGAGTTATGGCACTTTGACATTTTTACTTTAAATTTCTTGTCGGCGCTACTTCTCCTAAACGGCTTGTTGGATTTCTACAAAATTTGGCAGGAAGCCTCAGTATGATGTCTAGTTGTGCAAAGCGTGGTATATCAATGAAATTTTGAACAAGTTCGAAATCCAGCTAGATCTAGTTAGTAAAGACAGGTTATGGCCCTTGATTTGTTGAAAAATGCTATATTGTATTTTCCTTTGTTAAATCTGTAGTTACTTCATTTTTTATCTGATCTGTACCATATTTGTTTAGAATGTTAATATAAATCTCCCATGGTATATCAATGAAATTTTGGACAAATTCAAAAACCAGCTAAATCTAGTTAGTAACCCACACCCATTTTTATGAAATTTCATTCATAGAAGAAAGTGGAACAAATTAAAAAATACCCATGCCAGACTAGACACAGCAGACTTATTGCCCATGATTACCAGTTGAGCGATCTAAGGCCATCCTATCCCTGTTGTTTTTGCAATGTTTTAAAAAAACTACTGATGGGAATTTTATGTCCACAACCCTTGATATAAGAGCCTTTTTAGCCAGTAGAGCATCCACAGGCCCTCTTGGGCCTCTTGTTTTTAATAGAATGGCATTTTGTTTTTAAACAAATGCACTTAAATGTCATCTCAGCAAACGGAAAACTCGATGGCTTTTAGTTACTAAAATGTTTACAAACTTTCATTTAAGCATCATTGACCTTTTTATTTTTAAGTCCAGCCCCCATTAGGCGAGACATGTGAATCCACGGATTTCTTGTTATAATACTTCATCTGGCAATCAGGGCTACCTCCTTCAAAGTTAAGTTTGAGTGATAACCAGATGTTCTTTGTTAAATTCAGTGGTTATGACATGGAAATGGGTGATCTAAATAATGGAACAATGAAAATCACATGCTGCCAAATAATGACTTTAAACTGTCACAAACTGAGGAATATCCCGGGACACAAATACTATTGATGTGTCGTGTACACCTTGTAGTGTAGTCTGAACACATGCATGAAGTTCCAATCTGTTCTGTCAAATGGTTGAGCAAATAGCATTTTTATATTTTTATCACAATTTGCCTATTAAAGATGGTCCACCAGTGATCATAATTGTTTTAGGCCATGGATAAAATCATGGAAAGTACTCTGCATAACAGTAAATCTTGATGAAACTTGTCGCCAATATTTTTGGGCATAATAGCTCAGCCAAGGTGGATATCCAGCCAGATTGCACATATGATGCTTGAGTTATGACCCTTGGATTGTTGAAACTATACATGTACCATAAATGTTACAATTTAGTTGATAAAATCAGCATTTAATCTGCCCCATATTTTTGACGGGAATATATTGTCATTTTTGGCACTCTTGTTCAGTTATTGCCAGAAGATCCTTCCTAGATGAAAAAGTTGAACTTCCAGATCTTGGTGGCCATCCGTATGCTTCTAAACCAGCTGTCTAAATAACCCAAGATATTGCGTTGATAGGCCCTGTCAATAATTCCATCCTGTGTGTTTCTGTAATTCATTGTGATCAAGATATAGATGGTTTAATATCAAAGTTTGCTATTGTGGAAATGTATCAACCTCTCCAAATTTGGCAGAACCATTGCATATGGTACTGTTGATAATTAATTTGACTTGCTTTATAGTGATCCCATATTTTATACTTCTATAGAAGGATCCCTATAAAAGCATAAAGAGTGAGGTCACTCTGAAGCAGATCAAACTGTGTGTCAATAGTAACACAATCAATTGTTTTGACAATTTGGAATGAGATGGGCTGGAATAAGGACAGAATTTCAATAATAGCAAGCAGAAATATTTAACCACCTATGGTTAACCGGGACAGAGCCCTTGGGTTATAACTTGGAAACCGGTGAGATCCCCACCTTATAACCATATATTCACTTAACTGCCCGGCCTCAACACTTTAAGGCGGGTGCAGTAATTTGCGATGATGCACCATAAACTGCATTCATAGGAAGCATCCGTGTGTGGTCCTCTCAGATTTTACAACTCTTCCCAATCCATCAACAAATGTAGCCGTTACTGAAACTAGAAAAATCTTTTAAACAATTTCTCATGAACTGTTGGGTAGAATTTGACAAAACTTTACAGGAAGCATCCTCACATGGTCCTCTCTGAGATTGTTACAAATCATCTTGATCCATCAACAAATATGGCTGCCATTACTACAGATAGAAAAATGTTCAAACAATTTCTTCTCATGAACTTCTGGGTAGAATTTGACGAATCTTCACAGGAAGCATTCTATTTAATAAGTGGTCCTCTCAGATTAATACAAATTGTCCCAACCCCAGCAACTAAAGGTGATAAATACCCCAGCATTGGTGTTTTGTCAGAATAGATATTGCTACTTAAAAATGGAAATACGCCATAGTTTAATACATATGATATCTAGATGGCAACTATAGATTCACTTCTATGTTTGTTTATTTCAATGGAGTTATGACCCTTTAATTATTGAAAATTGCCCCGGTAACAACTCAGTTATGGCCCTTTAATTATTGAAAATTTACAATTTTAACGATGTCCGCTCAATAACTAGAGTATTTCTTGTTCAGTCTTTTTGAAATTTTGGAATAAAGTTTATGGGCATAATATCTAGTTTAAGTTCGGAAACCAGCCAGATCGACCCGGTAACAACAGAGTTGTGGCCCTTTAATTATTGAAAATTGACAATTTTGATATCTTGAAACTCGGTCAAGTTCGAAAACGGTAGACCAATCGCCCTGGTAATAACGGAGTTCGTATTTTGTTGTGGCATTGTCCGTCCATCCATTTGTCTGTCCTTGCATTAACTTTTGCGATGTCCGCTATCACAGTTACAAATGATCCACTTTCGATGGGCGTATTTTGTGTCCAATGGACACTCTTGTTCATCAGTACTTTTCAGTGGAAAAGTTGCGACCTCTTATTTTTGTACATCAGGGTCATACGATATTGGTCTACTCTTGGGCCATTCCTGAAATATGACTTACAAAACATGTACAGCATAATGGGTGCTCAATACAACACTGTTATATCTTCTTCTTTAAGTCTATGTTGTTACAACAGTGTTGCATTCATACTCATGGTAAACTAGAACTATCACTGAAGGTGATGAATACCCCTGCTTTTTTAGCTTGACTATTTGAGGAATAAGAGAGATTATCAATTTAATCACCCCAGCATTGGCGAATGTCCACTAACATCATCAGCTGGGTACGGTAATTCAGTGAACCATTGTTGGCGAATGTCCACTGACATCATCAGCTGGATACGGTAATTCAGTGAACCAGCGTTGGCGAATGTCCACTGACATCATCAGCTGGATACGGTAATTCAGTGAACCATCGTTGGCGAATGTCCACTGACATCATCAGCTGGATACGGTAATTCAGTGAACCAGCGTTGGCGAATGTCCACTGACATCATCAGCTGGATACGGTAATTCAGTGAACCATCGTTGGCGAATGTCCACTTACATCATCAGCTGGATACAGTAATTCAGTGAACCAGCGTTGGCGAATATCCACTGACATCATCAGCTGGATACGGTAATTCAGTGAATATTTCAGTCCTTTAAAACAAGGCCTTCTCTCCAGGTGGCAGATCTGTAGTGGTGATTATATACAAAGGCTTCTAATTTACCTCCTCTTCATTAACCATAATGGAGCTGGCTTGGCCCACGTAGCTCTTAAGACAGAGGGACACTTAGGGTTTAAGCCTCTATGAGTTTTAAACAGTGTATTCTTGGGCAAGATACTTCCTCTTAGCTTTGTCCTTCAGACGGGGACGTAAACTGGGCGGTCCTATGTATGTATCGGAGTATATCCTCCGAACATTTTAAAGAACTATAGGAATCTATTGTTAGTAAGAGTAGGGAAGGTTCCTGGATTCCTAAATATCCTTTTCCTCTTGCTTGGGCAGCTTTTTTTTTTTTTTTGTAATATTAGCTTTGTGCTGTCAGGATTATTTACAGGGCAGAAAACACCTTTGACCTGCATGCAAAATAGACCATACTTCGAGCCAAGTTCATGGTGTGGATGGAATATGAGCATAAAGCAATAATGCCTCGTCAGACCTGCCTTTGATTTAATCAGACACTCTGGAAAGTGTGAAACATTTTTATACGCCCGTCATAAGACGGGACGAATTATGTCGTGGCGTTGTCCGTCCGTTAAGTTTTGCGATGTCCGCTGTCTAACTCAAACAAATCTTATCCAATCTTTATGAAACTTGGAAATAATGTTTATGGGCATACTATCTCGGTTAAGTTGGAAAACCAGCCCAAAGGCCCGATAACAAAGGAGTTATGTATGACCCTTTAATTATTGGAAATTGACAATTTTATCGATGTCCGCTCCCTAACTGGAACATATATTATCCAATCATTATGAAACTTGGAAATAATGTTTATGGGCATAATATCTCGGTCAAGTTCGAAAACCAGCCCAATGGCCCGAAAACAAAGGAGTTATGACCCTTTAATTATTGCAAATTGACAATTTTAACGATGTCCGCTCAATAACTTGAGTATTTGTTGTTCAATCTTTATGAAACTTTTTCGGAAAACCCCATGTGGTTCCGGGGTCCCCATTTTGTTTCGGGGCAAAAAATAGGACCACTACAGATCATGTTGGAGGGGTAGTTAGTTCTTCTTTATCATTTTTTGTTCATCCTCATTAAAGGTCTTCATCATGACCCCTGCATTGTTTCAGGTGCCATTTCGCTCACATCACTAGAGCAATTGCAGATAAACAATAAACGTGGCTTCAGCTTAAATGGAGTGTCTACAACATAATTTGCAGCAACTCTGCAGTTCTGCAGGTGAGAAGGTTCTAGGCCTATTCTCCATATTTTATCTTGATGTACATGGAGGATGAGCCTGGCATGTTAATTCCTGTTAGGCACTATATAACCTTTCATGTGTTGGTGCGCCTTAAAACCCCAACCCCTAATTATTGAAAATTGACACTTTTGCTGATGTCTGCTCAATAACTTGAATATTTGTTTTTCAGTCTTGATAAAACTCGGTCAAGTTCAAAAACAGACCAATCGCCCTGGTAACAATGGAGTTTGTATTATGTTGCAGCATTGTCCGTCCATCCATCTGTTATCACAGTTACAAATGATGTCCAATAGACATTCTTGTTTACAGCTGCGCAAACTCGTTTTATTATAATATCTCACGGAATAGGTAATATTGTAATATTGTAGTTGCGGTCCGGTCACCATCACAACATTATACCAACTTTCAAATTTCTCCCACTGGGCCACTGGTATGCCAGAGCATCTAGAAGATTGATTATTTTTGAGATAATGTTAAGGGCTGGTTATTTCAATGTCTTGTCAAATTGTTTCCAAGCATTTCATTACATATTTCTTGATATTCATGAGGTTTAAATGATGAATGAAGGTTATTTATTTATTTTGAATCGATTGTAACTAAAGCTCTATGAACTTATTTGAATCACTCTCGATGTCTTCCTGGGTAGAACCAGTACTAAGGAATGCAGATAAAGTTTCTTGCTCATGGACACAACGCATACGGCAATGGCGGGAGGAGTCAAACCCACGACTTTCGGATCATGGGTCCAACGCTTTGTTACTAGACCACAGTGCTCCACACTGAGCTTGTATTCTCCAAAATGCATTTAATTTAACTGTTGGGGTGTTGTTAACCAAATCAAATAGATTGAAGAATTAGAAAGAAGAAGAAGAAGAAGAGTAGTATTAATAATAATAATAATAGTACAAATAATAATATAATAATAGTAATAATAATAAAGAATGTATTCTTTAAAAAATCTAAACACATTAAGTAAATTTCAACTATGTAGTCCATCCTGTTGTGTTTTACAAAGAAGCATTAATTCCTGTGTGATGTTGACAGTAATACAAGCACCTTTGGCCCAACCTAACCTTAAATTGTCAATCTCTCATTCGTATTTGCTTCATGTGTATTTGATACTTACTACAAGCCTCTTCCTCAAGATTTTCCTTGTTTCAACTCTTCCAAAATTCATTCAAAACAAGCATTGGTCCTTAAAAATCGTGAAATGAGCAAAAGAAGATGTATGCTTGATTGAAGCAAACATGAGTCTAGCGATGTACCGATTAATTGATTGTAACTGATCTTCAGTTACTTAGGCATTCGATTATTATGATCGATTATGAAAGTCTGTAATTTATCATCGGTTAAATGGAAAAAATCACTTTAATTGTGTCGCCTTCGTAGCATGGCAGACACTTAGGGATCACTTGTCTGTCGTGTAGTTGTCGGGGTAGAATACAACCCCTGCAATCTCACAAATACACTGTCGAATTGCAGAGGGGTAGGACCCCCCCCCCCCCCCCCCCATTTTGTAATTTTTAGCTCTACTAGTGGCCAAAGGCCAGGCGAGCTTATGCGATCACTTTTCATCCATCGTCCGTCTGTCTGTCTGTCCATGCGTCTGTTAGCAATTTTATAAAATCGACATCTCTGAAACCGCTTGAAGGATTTTGATGAAACTTCATCACATTGTTACTTGGGAGGGCCCCTCTCAGATTTATGTTTTTCATGGCCGCCAGTCATCCAAGATGGCCACCATGGCTAAAACTAGGTCAAATTTAAGGAAATTTCAAACGACATCTCCGAAACCACTTATTCCATTATTGTGAAATACCATAAATATGTTGCTTGGGTTGGCCTCTATCAAGTTTGTATTTTCGTTATCGTCGAATAATCAAAATGGCCCCCACGGCGACTCAAAGTTTACATAGAGTTATATAGGAAAAGGCTAAAAAAGACATATTTTTTGAAACCGTTTGAAGGATTTTGATGAAACTTCATTACAATGATGTTTAGGATAGTCCCTCTCAGATTTGTGTATTTCGCGGCCGGCAGTCATCCAAGATGGCCACCATGGCTAAAATTAGGTCAAATTTAAGGAAATTTCAAACAACATTTCCTCCGAAACCACTTATTCCATTCTTGTGAAATATCATAAACATGTTCCTTGGGTTGGCCTCTATCAAGTTTGTGTTTTTCGTTATCGTCAAATAATCAAAATGGCCGCCACAGCGACCCAAAGTTTACATAGAGTTATATAGGAAAACTTTAAAAATGACATCTTCTCTGAAACCGCTTGAAGGATTTTGATGGAACTTAAATCACAATGATCTTTGGGATAGATCCTCTCAGATTTGTGTTTTTTGCAGCTGCCAGTCATCCAAGATGGCCACCATGGCTAAAAACTAGGTCAAATTTATAGAAATTTCAAACGACATCTCCAAAACCACTTATTCCATTCTTGTGAAATATCATATACATGTTCCTTGGGTTGGCCTCTATCAAGTTTGTGTTTTTCGTTATCGTTGAATAATCAAAATAGCCACCACGGCGACCCAAAGTTTACAGAGAGTTATATAGGAAAAGGTTGAAAATGACATTTTCTCTGAAACCGCTTGAAGGATTTTGTTTAAACTTAATCAACATGATATTTGGGATAGTCCCTCTCAGATTTTTGTTTTTCGCGACCGCCAGTCATCCAAGATGTCCGCCATGTCTAAAACTAGGTCAAATTTAAGGAAATTTCAAACAACATGTCCTCCGAAAACTCTTATTCCATTCTTGTGAAATATCATAAACATGTTCCTTGGGTTGGCCTCTATCAAGTTTGTGTTTTTCGTTATTGTCGAATAATCAAAATGGCCACCACGTCAACCCAAAGTTTACATAGTGTTATATAGGAAAAGGCTAAAAATGACATCTTCTCTGAAACCGGTTGAAGGATTTTGATGAAACTTAATCACCATGATCTTTGGGATAGTCCTCCTCAGATTTATGTTTTTCACAGCCGTCAGTCATCCAAAATGGCCACCATGGCTAAAATTAGGTCAGAATTAAAGAGATTTCAAACAACATCTCCGAAACCACTTAATCCATTCCAGTGAAATATCATATACAAATAAAACCAGTTATAGTTTTGCAACAAATCATCACATGTTTATAATGGGTAACACAAGCTTTGTACCAAGTACTTCTCCTGATCTCCCAATAAAGCTCTTTACACAGTAGAGCATCTACAGGCCCTTTTGGGCCTCTTGTTTATCATGACCCAGCGTATGCGAAGGTGAAACCATGGCTCCATTGTAAAAGGAGTGTCTACTACAGAATTTGCAGCAACTCTGCAGTTCTGCAGGTAAGAAGGTTCTGAGCCCATTCTCATATTTTATCTTGATGTAAATGGAGGATAAGCCTGGCATGTTCGCCATATAACCTGTTAGGCGCCATATAACCCTTCATGTGTTGGTGTGCTTTAAAATCCAATTTAATTCAATTCCATTAATTCAATTCAGTTCAATTCCATTATTCAGTTGATTGTATTTGCTGTGAAGCTGTGGCAGTGTTAAGTATCAAACAACATGTCATGTTGGATTCTGGGTGATTTCATAAATCGGCAGGGCTACTTTTACTTCACACATCTTCATCTTAACCGAAGGAATGCTGCTACACATGTCCGGTAACTCTGACTCATTTTGACAGAGTAACGCCCCCTTTCATAAAACTAACCTGCAACCTAACCAGGCTCATAACTGGCCATAACTTAAGAAGTATTTTACCTATGTTCATGAAACTTCACACACATATTCATCTTACCACACAGTATTGTTACCCATGACTAATAACTCTGACAATTTTGAAAGAGTTATGCCCCCTTTTATAAAACTAACCCCTCTTTCATAAAACTAACCCCTCTTTCATAAAACTAACCTGCAACCTAACCAAGCTCATAATTGGCCATATATTGGAAATTATTTGGCCTATGTTCATGAAACTTCACACACCTTCATCTTAACCGAAGGAATGTTGTTGCACATGTCCAATAACTCTTGACTTTCATTTTGGCAGAGTTATGCCCCTTTTCATAAAACTTTAACCTGCAACCTAACCTAGCTCATAGCGCAAAACATTGGCAGAGTAACAGACCTTTTGTACTTTCTGCTTGATGACATATTAAACAAATTATAAGGATACTCCCATTTGAAAGAAGAGTTAGTCCCTTATTGCTGTGAACATGGCTGACATCAAAATACAGGTCGACTTGTTTCAAAAAAAAAAAAGCAGGAGTAATGTATTTACCATATTTATTATATACTTTCACAATATAACAATATAACAATATAACAAATAAGAAATTGCACTATGAACACCATTATTCAGTTATCACTAGAGTGGTGGCAGAAAAACAATAAATGTGGCTACTGCATAAATGGAGTGTCTTCAATAGAATTTGCAGCAACTTTGCAGTTCTGCTGGTGAGAAGGTTCTAGGCACATTCTCCATATTTTATCTGGATGTAAATTGAGGATGAGGATCATTCCTGTTAGGCGCCATATAACCCTACATATGTTGGTGCGCCTTAAAACCCAATTCAATTCCAATAATTCAATTCAGTTCAATTTTCATTATTCAGTTGATTGTATTTGCTGTGAAGCTGTGGCAGTGTTCAGTATCAAACTACATGTCATGTTGGATTCTGGGTGATTTCATAAATTGGCAGGGCTAAAATCTTAAGGTGGCATGCAGCTGTCGCTTTAGTAATTTCAGCAACAAGACTACTTTTAAGCCATTATATATATGTTGATTTATAACAAGAAAGCTGCGATAAGTATAGTATTTGCTACACTCAACATAAAGTCATGCCCTAAAGTGCCATGCTAGATAATTGTTCGAGTTATTCTATTTTTAAGCGCAAAATCTTATTTAATTATATGCAAAGAGGTTTTACATGTACTGCATGAATAAGCTGAGGTGATTTCAATGTTTTTTCCATTTAAAATTCCTCCCTCCCTCCCTCCCTCTCTCCCCACCCCACGCCTCCCTCCCTCCCTCCCTCCCTCCCTCCCTCCAACACCCCACCCCACCCCATCCCATCCCCATCCCCCCCATTCCTCACTCCCTCCATCTGTCATGTGCATTTTAAATGGATAAAACATTGAAATCCTCTCTCCCTCCATCCGTTCCTGCCTTAAATATAATAGGGAAATCTCAGATACTTCTGTACACTTTCTCCCCTGTACACTTTCTCCCTCTGTCTTGTCTTCAAGCTTCAAAGTGCAATTAATTTGGCTGTTGGAGGGTTCTTGGAGGGCTGTTGGAGGGCTGTTGGAGGGTTGTTGGAGGGTTGTTGGAGGGCTGTTGGAGGGTTGTTGGAGGGCTGTTGGAGGGTTGTTGGAGGGTTGTTTACCCAATAAAATAGATACAAGTATCGGAAGAAGAATCGGAAGAAGAATATATTCAATAATGAGACAGTATTACAATATAAAAAATCCAGACTAAAGCGTTAAATTATCTGGCATGGCACTTAATCGGAGCATTATCATGACTATGTTGAATTAGCAAATATTTTGTTGTGCTGCTTCGCTTTAGGCCAAAAAGAACAAATACGTATGTTTCCTATTGCATGCTGCAATAAAATAGGGTAGGTTGGTAGGCATTTTCTTTTTTTTTTCTTGTTTATTTTTTTGCGAGATTCTATTTATCACATCAAACCCATACATGTTGATAGTTTCTCTGTGATGTTGTTAGTTAAGATATAAGAAAGACCCAGTTAAGTTACAAATAATAAGACACTTTAAACTGGAAGACCACTGTTTGACATACATTTTACTAAATAGTTTAATAGTTTTAATAGCTTCGTATTTTTTACCTGAAAGAAAAACTCTGAAGTGTCATATGACATTCCAGGCAAATCATATAGTGTAAAGTACCTAAATATTTTACACTGCTGTGTAATTTGGTTATAATTTGCATGGTTATACCTCCAGTGCCCAGTGGATTAAAGAAAATATAGAATGGTTTCTATTGGTTTCATTTCATGATGTAAGCTATGTGATAAATCATCATTCAGAGCAAAGCAGAATTTTTTATTGTTTTGGCATAAAAAGTTTTAGGGTTGGCCCCTTAAAAATAAGGTGTCGGGCAAACGGAAACACACCTATGTTTCTTTTTGGCCCTATTTTTTTTATAATTAGTCAACATATGAGGCTTACAAGTCATCAATTTTAAAGAAGAAAAATTGGCAAGATAAAGGTCCTTCATATTTTTGAAGCACCAGTTTAATTATCACATTAAACTACTAATTCAAATAAAATGATCGGTTTTCAGTAGCTTTGTTTCTGCCAATACCAGACTTATTCATGCAAAAGTACATACCGATAGGGGACTTAAAATGCTCTGCAAATGTACTCTATATATAAATCACCCACTGGCTGCATATAACTCTGTATAATAAATATACTTCCCTTTTTTGTCTGCTTTGTGTGACCTATCATATTGACCCAGTGGATATACCATGGTAGACTTTAATAAGGAAGTCAAGAGTTTCAGCCTTCACTGGGTTCCTTTGGGTTTCTTTGGTGTATATGGATGTTAACCATACAGTCTAATATATCAGAGTCTATCTTCCGAAAATGTTAAATTGCAATATTGAAGATCTATTGCATAGTAAGTTTAGGACATGATTCCCAGATTCCTGTGTATTCTTCCCCCACTCTGAAGGGGCAGCTCTAAGTAACCTAATCTATTGTGTTGGGAGAGCTGTTAAAGTACTGATGTTAATTTCGGTATTTTTGATTGTCACACTTTATTAGTATTGTGGATTAATAATTTTTAGGTTCACAAGACTGGCTCAGGCCCATTTATTCTCCCCATCAGATGATGTACGATTGGTCGAGGAGGACTATCCTCTCTATGTACACCTAATTACAACAAATCTTATAAAAACAAATGGAATACAACAAATTAAATAATATTCTCTTCCAGCAATCGCACACACCACTCTCATACTATTTTACTCTAGATTACTGCTCATACTCTGGTTAATGAAACACACACCACTCTCATACTATTTTACTATAGATTACTGCTCATACTCTGGTTAATAAAACACACACCACTCTCGTACTATTTTACTATAGATTACTGCTCGTACTCTGGTTAATAAAACACACACCACTCTCGTACTATTTTACTATAGATTACTGCTCATACTCTGGTTAATGAAACACACACCACTCTCATACTATTTTACTATAGATTACTGCTCGTACTCTGGTTAATAAAACACACACCACTCTCGTACTATTTTACTATAGATTACTGCTCGTACTCTGGTTAATA
Source organism: Cyrtodaria siliqua (assembly GCA_037043455.1). NCBI lineage: Eukaryota > Metazoa > Mollusca > Bivalvia > Adapedonta > Hiatellidae > Cyrtodaria > Cyrtodaria siliqua. The sequence goes on from JAWPHD010006533.1 coordinate 101,570, forward strand.
AAACACACACCACTCTCGTACTAATTTACTATAGATTACTGCTCGTACTCTGGTTAATAAAACACACACCACTCTCGTACTATTTTACTATAGATTACTGCTCCTACTCTGGTTAATAAAACACACACCACTCTCGTACTATTTTACTATAGATTACTGCTCGTACTCTGGTTAATAAAACACACACCACTCTCGTACTATTTTACTATAGATTACTGCTCATTATGACTCTGGTTAATAAAACACACACCACTCTCAAACTATTTTACCATAGATTACTGCTCGTACTCTGGTTAATAAAACACACACCACTCTCGTACTATTTTACTATAGATTACTGCTCGTACTCTGGTTAATAAAACACACACCACTCTCGTACTATTTTACTATAGATTACTGCTCATACTCTGGTTAATAAAACACACACCACTCTCGTACTATTTTACTATAGATTACTGCTCGTACTCTGGTTAATAAAACACATACCACTCTCGTACTATTTTACCATAGATTACTGCTCCTACTCTGGTTAATAAAACGAATATTAAAGTGGCAATATTATGTTGAAAATATAATTACTTTACACTATGGAAAATGCAAGTTTGGTAGGCAGCATGGATTTTGCATAATTCCGATTTTACTTCTTTCAATAAATGAATTTGATCGGTCACCATATTTATAGAGAATGTGGATAATTTCTAACATTCATAACACTACCATGGATCTTGGAGACATCTTTAATTAAAAATAATTGAATTGAATTGGGGTTTTAAGGCGCACCAACACATGAAAAGGTTATATGGTGCCTAACAGGCAAGAACATGCCAGGCTCATCTTCCATGAACATCGAGATAAAATATGGAAAATGGGCCTAGAACCTTCTCACCCTAAATTAAACACAAAATAAAATAAACACAAAATAAAAAAACTTGCACTTTAATGGTGTTAAGTATATTTCCCTATTTAGCTGTGTGGTTTTCATAAAGAAATTAGTTTTATGCATGTGTACCCGTTGTCGTCATTTACCAGATGTTGTCATTGTCAGTAAAATGCTTGATGTGATAACTTTTCATCCCCACACAAATCACAATTGGAAAAAAAAAGCTAATAAACAAAACACATTCGGGGGGAAATCACATGCTAAATGCATATGTGCAGTTAAATTCTCTTTTAGAGTTTCTGATCCTTTATGTCAGACCATTGAATCAGTATTACATTTCAAAGAAACTGATACTGTGTGCTAAAAGGTTTAATTAGGGAGACAACGAGCACACACCATTCAGTTTAAATTTGCAGACTGTTATATGAATGTCAAAGTCAGGCAAATTACATCTCATAGTACAGTTGAAAAAACATTAAAATTGAAGATATTACTTTTTTTAACGAAGGTCTTTTTTTTCTCATTCAAATGCAGTTGGAATATGTTCAATAAATAAGAAAGTTGAGTTTTTTCATCAGTATTAAATTAAAGATGATAATAACTACAACATTCAACGTAGAAGACAGGCCCAAATCTGAATCGGTCTATATTTACTAACAACCATGCGACAATGTTAGCTTCTCTAATGGTAATTTTTTATGAGAAAACTTATAATGCCAATATAAATAAGCCAATATCTGGTACCCAATGAGCACCCAGTGAGCTTAATCATTAACACGGTAAGCATGACTATAGTAGCCTTTGTGTCCATTGTAAAGTCAGATCGACCTACGACAATGTCCGGCTGCCAATCAGTCATTTTCCCCAGAACACCCCTTTGTCACATAAATGGATGGGTTAATTCAAAGAAAGAACTGATAGTCGCGTGACTATTGCCACATCAAGGTGTTCTTGTCAAGGCTTCTGACCTGGTTAAAATCATCCTTCCGATACTTCACTTTTACAACCTGTACTGCTTAACTCCTCTCATGCATTGTCCATTATATTCTACTCAAAGTAGCACCAAGATTTCAATTCAACATTTTATGGAGGCTGGTTTTACTAACGGCATAAAACTGAACAATTAATTTTGTTTCACGATTAATTTATGCGAAATTCCTTATTTTGTTGTCAAAAATTTATTAGAAAACAGTTTTGTTATCTATTTTTGCATGTCACCCTAAAAAATACAGTCTTGCCCGGTATTTGACCTCAACACCTCCTTCATTATCTGACACAAAACCTTTATACACTGGCATACATGTATCTCTCAACACCTCTGCTTCATTAGCGGTCACATATCCTTGATACATATGTACATATGTAGCTCTCAACACTTCTCCTTCATTATCTATCACATATCCTTTATACATTGGCATAATGTACATCTCAACACTTCTCCTTCATTATCTATCACATATCCTTTATACACTGGCATAATGTACATCTCAACACCTATCTATTATCTATCACATATCCTTTATACACTGGCATACAAAAAATAGAACCATTAATTTTATAAACTTGGATTCCTTTCATTTCAATATAACTGTAGCTATGCCCTGGCTAGGCTGTTGCTATTGGGGGAGACCTGTTTTTCTCAAGAATTATGTCTCCCCCCATACTGGGGAGGCACATTGTTTTTAGCTTGGATGTCTGTCTGTCTGTCTGTCTGTCTGTCACAAGTCTTGTCCTCTCCATATCTCTTGAACCGCTTCAGGGATTTTGAAATAACTTGGCACAAATGTTTACCATATCGAGACAACGTGCAGAGTGCAACTTCCAGCTATGTCCGTTCAAGGTCAAGGTCACACTTAGAGGTCGAAGGTCATATGCACTATATTTCTTGTCCTCTCCATATCTCTTGAACCGCATGAGGGTTTTGAAATAACTTGGCACAAATGTTCACTGAATAGAGACGACATGCAGAGCATAACTTCAAGCCACGTCTGTTCAAAGTCAAGTTCCTTTAGAGGTTGATGGTCATATGCACAATATTTCGTGTCCTCTCCATATCTCTTGAACTGCTTGAGGGATTTTGAAATAACTTGGCACAAAATGTTCACCATATCGAGACGACATGCAGAGCGTAACTGCCAGCCATGTCCATTCAAGGTCAAGGGCTAAGCATTCCCTCCTCTGTTGGCCACTAAAACACAGAACCAACACAATTCGAAATATTGCGCCAAAAACACAGTCAAAACAAAATATATTTAAATGGTGGTGGTAAACTATGAACTAAATTTAACTGATCTTACACCAGGAATTTTTTATCAGACAGATCTACATATAATTAAAGGGACACTGGTTGTAGGTAAAACATAATAGTAAGCATAAGAAAATAACAGTTACTGTCTAATTTTTATTTGTTGAAATGCATGCTTGGAAACAATTAAGCACAGATCCAAATAAGTATGTAGTAATAAAGTTGTTAATTACAAAGAAAAATAAAAGATTTTATTAGCTTACCTCAGAGTCGAAAAAGGCTTAAGTCTGTTTTCCGTTCATCTGTCCATCATCTGTTTGTCTGTCCATCATCTGTTCATCTGTCCATCATCTGTTTGTCTGTCCATCATCTGTTCGTCTGTCCAATTGTAAACAAGATCCCTGAAACCGCATATTCTGTTTTGACCAAATTTTACTTGGATGATCCCCTTAGGTCAGTGTTTTTCAAATTTGTTAAAATTAAGTAAGTGCAACTTCCAAAATGGCTGCCATTACCTTAAAAGTTTAACACCCTAAACAATCTTCTCACGAACCTCTGAATAGTTTTTACAGTTTTTCTTTATTAATGATTGCCGAGGTTAAAAATGGCTTTGCCACGGGGGTCCAAAGTTTGTTCTCGAAACTTGCTTAACCGAAGTTCCACCCCAAGCTCAAACTTCAAGTATTTCTTATAGCTATATTTCTTTTAATGAGTTTTCCATTGAGAAACTTTCAGGACAGCTGTAATATTTGCTTTTCTTTTTTCATGTAAAGTTTCAAGTAATTGCAAACATTGCAAATATATTTCATATTTAGTGATGGACCAAATATCTGAGAATGGGAACGGTTGACATCTCAACCAACCAGCGCTCCACGATACTAGCCAAATGTTTACGGTTGCTATTAGAAATTAATTGTTAAGCACCTTTGAAATGGAACATGCACACCAAAACATCAAAAATAGTCAAATTGAAAAGCATGTTGACTTTCAAGAGGGCTCTATTTTTTTTCTACTTTCTTGATTTGTGCCTATTTTTCCCTATTTTTCTTAAAAATAACTATTATCCCTACTTTTTGAAAATCCTAAGAATGGAAAACTGTAAAAAAAACAACCATATTCAAAGAATTATGCTCCACCCCATGATAGGAACCGCAAATGTAAAAATCAGTTGATATGAAGTAAAAACCTTGGCAAAAAATATTCTATTTTAAAAAACAAAGAGCTATAACTCCTTATAATATTGAAATCGGGCTGGTTATCAAACTTGGCCATGATATTAATTGGCCTCAAATTTCATGAAGATTGGATTATAATTGTTAAAATTATTGAGCAGAAAACGCAAACAACTTCTCAAATTTCAAAAATCCAAGGGCTATAACTCCCAACATGGTAGGTGCAGTCTGAATCGTTATCAAAATTTGCTGAGATATTATGATGCCTGTAAATATTGTCCAAAAGTTTCATCAAGAATGGATTATAAATGTTCCAAGATATCGAGTGGACATCACAAAAGTTTAACACCCTAAATCCGAGTATTAGCTAAGAAGTGAAAACGGGGTTGGCTTAGGTATGCAATAAAACCTTAATTTCATTTAAAACCTTGCATATTGTAATAAGGTAGCGCCGTGGTGTAATGGTTAGCATTGCGGCTTAGTAACCCAGGGATCGCGCGTTCAATCCCAGCCAGGACCGAATTTGGGTTAATTACCGAAATATTTCAAAAGTATTTCCTACCTTACCAGTCCTTCGGATGAGACTTAACATCTAGGTCTGCTCGCTAAAATGCTTAGTGCAATACAGCGAGGATAAATAAACGCTTATACACACTGCATATTGTAAAATTACAGCTATCACATTTTTTCAGTAAAAAATGTTTTTAAACATGCTTTATTCTCAAAATATCCATTATAAAATCCTGCTTATATAAGCTTTCCCATCGCTTAATGGAAGTAAGGTAGGACCATGTAATGAACAGCAAAAATGTTCAATTTCAAATATCCAAGGGCGTTATATGTGTGATCTGGCTGATTATCAAACTTTGCCTAGATATTGTGGATTATGGCCATAAACATTCTCCTCACCTATCAAGATCAAATTATAACCATAAAACGTTGTTGCTGCTAAAATCGAGAAGTTACACAAATCCAAGGGCATTATAAGTTGACAGTCTGTCTAGTTATCGAACATAACTGAGATATTATTTCCAAAAACATTGTCCTAAAGCTTCATCAAGATCGGATTATAAATATTAAAGTTATTGGTTGGAAACGAAAGTCGATTTTGAAAAAACTCTAGCATAGGTGCGGTGCGATCTGGCTGGTTATCAAACTTGGACTAGATATTATGGCTATAAACATTGTCTTAGATTTTCATTTAGATCAGATGTTAAGTATTAATGAATTGGTCAGAAATAAAAAAATGGGGGTCCAAAGTTTGTTCTCGAAACTTGCTTAACCGAAGTTCCATGCTCAAGCTCAAACTTCAAGTATTTCTATAGCTATTTCTTTTAATGAGTTTTCCATTGAGAAACTTTCAGGACAGCTGTAATATTTGCTTTTCTTTATTCATGTAAAGTTTCAAGTAATTGCAAACATTGCAAATATATTTCATATTTAATTATTCAATGTTGCTTTTACTGAAAATAAGAAAATGGTTTCCGCTCAATAACATCTGTTGGGTTTAAAACTTGCCTTGATGGTAGCTTACACGAAAGGAAGCTTGGGATTGCATTTGAGATCACTGAGGTCAAGGTCAATGTTTCTAAAAATAGAAAAATGGTTTCTGGCCAATAACTTCAGTTAGGAATGTGATATTGAAACAAAACTTGGTGTGTAGGTATCTGATATGAGAAGGAGCCTTGGGATTGCATATGGGTCACCAGGTTCATGTCGAGGTCACTGTTTCTAAAAATGAAATGAATGGTTTATGGTCTATAGCTTTAATTAGGTATAAGGTATTGCAATGGTACCTGCTGTGCAGGTAGCTTATATGGAAAGGAAGCTTGGGTTTGCCTTTGAGGTCACTGAAACATGAAAAAGTAAGAAAAATATCCTTGGGGTGTTTAAACGATACCCAGAACTAACAAGGTCAGCGCAAGATGGTGTCTCACCTATTTTATATCTTGCAATTTCTTAACAATAAATGAGGGGGCTTCCGTGGCCGAGTGGTTAACATCTCTGACTTGAAATCACTTGCCCCTCACCGCTGTAGGTTCGATCCCTCAGGGGCCTAGGAATCTTTATGTGAGGAAGCTATCCAGCTGGCTTGCGGAACGTCAGTGGTTCTACCCAGGTGCCCGCCCGTGCACGAAAATTGCCCGGAGGGGCACCTGGGGTCTTCCTCCACCAGTGGAAGCTGGAAAGTCGCCATATGACCTTAGCTGTTGGTGCGACTATAAAATCCAATTCAATTCAATTCAATTCAATTAACAATAAATGTCTACAGTTATATAGGAGCATAAATATATATGAAAGAATGGTGGGGTATACTTAGTTTTAGGGTAGGGGCTTACCCCAGTGAATGTTCATAACCAGTTTCAAAGCAATAACTTGGGCAGTATTGAAGATAAAGCTTCCATGCTTGTCCCAGTGAATGTTCATACCTGAGTTTCAAATCAATACCTTTGAAAGGTATTAAAGACATAAAGCTTGCCAAAATATTTTTAACAAAGTGTTGACAGTGGCACTGTAACTTTGCTTTCATCGCCAGAAAAGTGATCCATATGTCTCACATTTTTCTGTGAAAGGTGAGACCATTAAAGCTGGGGTAGTGACCAAATAAGCAAAATACGAGTGTTTTTAGAATCTGTCTACCACTTCATATGACCGACTAAACTTATCCATATCTTACCCATAACCACGTTCCCTAACTGTTACCCTAATTCTCACGGCTAACTGTATCCTATCCATACAACTTAACCTAAACGTGGACAGATTCTAAAATCTTAGTCACAAAATGGCCTTCCTGGTAAAATGATCATACCAAAATTCCTTTCAGGTAGAGGTATTGTTTTGGTTTAAAATTATTTTATTTCCAATATTTATACAATCGGTGAAAATGTGCATAATACAAAATGTGAAAAAGGATTGGAACAAAAGCAGGTATTGTTTTGAAACTGGCTATGTACATGCACTGTGGTAGTACCTGATTCTCCAACAAAGCCCCATCCCACCAGTGACCTTGCCTTTAAAGACAAAGAACTTGGGCAAGGGTTAAGTTTTGGGTTGAATTATTTTTAAGGTATATATATCTTCAATTTGCTATGAAACTTAAGTCCCACCCTATGCTAAAGTCAAAATAATTTTACAGGGTTAATAGTTCTAAGCTGGATTGCATAGTAAATCCAGGGTAATGGTTTGGTGATCTCCGTTGATCTTTCCGTCCGACTACGTGTTTGATCTTTTGTTAAAAAACTTGGTTAAATGTTTTTGTTTTTCCTCATTTATCAAAATTGAATTGTTGGAAAGCTTTGAAACTTGACGCACAAGTTCATTATTATTACTCTAACCTAGAGACCTCAAGTCCAATAGGGTTCCTCCTCATACCTCCTAATTTTTATAGCAAGTTTTCCAATGTAAAGCTCGGATTATTATTTCGGAATGTCATTTGGCGGCGTCAAACTCATAGTTTCCAAAAACTTCAAATAGGAATGAGATATTGGAAAGAAAATTGCTGTGTAGATAGATTATCTGAAAAGGAAGCTTGGGATTCGATTTGAGGTCCGAAAAGGAAGCTTGGGATTCGATTTGAGGTCCGAAAAGAAAGCTTGGGATTCGATTTGAGGTCCCTGGGGTCCAGGTCAAGATTGCAGTTACTAAAATAAAAATAAAAAAGATTTCCACCCAATAACTTAAGTTAGCAATGAGATATTGGAACAAAACCTGGTGTATCGATGGAAAAGATTAGCTTGGGATTGCATTTGAGGTCACTGGGCGTCAAGGTCTCGGTTTCTACAAATATAAAAAATGTTTCCCGGCAATAACTTCAGATGGGAATGAGATATTAGAATGAAGCATGCTGTGTAGGTAGATAGCTTGAATTAAAAGGAAGATTGGGATTGCATTTGAGGTCACTGGCATCAAGGTAAAGGTCACTGTTACTAAAAATAGAAAAATAGTTTTCAGGCAGTAACATTACTTTCTGGTAGCTTATATGGAAATGAACCTTGGGATTTATATTTGTGGTAAGTGGGGTCAAGTTCAAGGTTAACACTAACTGCAACTAAATGCATGATTTCCAAAAAGCGATCTAAGGAAATATTTCGTTAAATTTCTGTCTTACATGAATAGTTTAAACCAGTTTTATCAAAATCATTCAAATGCGGGGTGTTCGAATAAATACTTACCCTATTCTGGCTATTCTATTCCAGTAGCTCTTCAAAAAGGAGATAAGCGAGGTGGAGCAAAATCATTATTATAATTAAAAAAATTGAGTGTTTATAACAACTTTCTTTGACACATTGACAGGTAAGGGGGTGAGGGTGTGTGCATGAAGAAGGTCTCGGTTTGGGTGGCTTGTCGTGATTACTAATTATGAATTAAAAAGAATCACACATGAGTGGAAGCCGTAAATCTATAAGATCAGGAATCTCGTACTGATTGGCATTTTGAAATTCCCCTAGCTCTGCTTCACATCCTGTCTGACTATTCTGCGCTGTAATGTGCAGCTCATTTTTTAAATCTGTTAAAAAAAGGTTTTTGTTACTAGAAATAAAGGTCATTGTTTTGGGAAAAAATATCATCTCATTAATTAGAATCTGTATAGAAAAATAAAATAGTTGATTAACAAATGTAATTTGTTTGAAATCGCTTACAATTTGGCTAGTATCGTGGAATGTTGTTTTATTTCGGATGATAACCATCTAGGTTCTCCACGGTGAAGTTGTTATTGTTGACGGTGTGTTGTGTCATGCATTATGTTCCAGCCATTGGTGGTGGCATGGCATCATCAAGGGAAATAAACAAACATATATTGTCTGATGCTGCCATACAGGTGATACTTGGTTGTTTTGCATCAAAGATTCCCATTATAGATACCTAACAAATCTATTGTTATGAGGTAATGTTATAGCCTGTAGCGCATCTTCAGGTTCTCGTAGACCACTTATGTGAGGAAGCTATCCAGCTGGCTTGCGGAACGTCGGTGGTTCTACCCAGGTGCCCGCCCGTGCACGAAAATTGCCCGGAGGGGCACCTGGGGTCTTCCTCCACCAATGGAAGCTGGGAAGTCGCCATATGACCTTAGCTGTTGGTGCGACTATAAAATCCAATTCAATCAATCAATCGTAGGCCACTTGTTGATTAAGTGATATTACTACTTAAGTAAACATTTAAACCTGATGGTCATTTGAAAAGTAGTTGCATAAAAGCATGAGTTAGAAAAAAATGCCTCAGAGTGTTTAAAGCTTAAAAAAAATCGCAGTGCAAAAACAGAAAGACACACAGTGAAACCTCTCCAGATTAAAAAGGCACACAATGTATCATTTGTTGGTCCGTCCGGACGTCAGTTTGTTGTGCTCCCTTCTTAAACGTTTTGATTCGGACACTCTAGTACCTTCATTTTGCATTCAGTGTTTAACAAACTTTCACAATAGTAATATATCATAAGAGCTCAGATGAGTTCTTGAACCAACCATAATCAATTGCAAATAGCTGAGTTATCTACCCTTGAATTGGCAAAAATGCATACTTCTGCCTTGTGGGCACTAAATCCTCCATTTTTGATCCAATCTTCACCAATCTTACACAGTATTTATATATCCATAATATCTGAGATAAGACTTGAACCAGCCAGATTTGATCACTAATGTCTGAGTTATCTGCCCTTCAATTGACAAAAAATACATAATATTGCCATGTGGGCATTCTAAGCCCCTCCATTTTTGTCCGATCTTAACCAAACTTACATAGTAGTTAATTATTCATAAAACCTTGGAAGAGTTTATGAACCAGCCAGATTCGATTGCTAATAGCTGAGTTATCTGCACTCGAACTGGCAAAAATGCTTAATTGTGCATTGATGAACCAGCCAGATTTGATTTCTTATAGCCAAGTTGTTTGCCCTTGAATTGGCAAAAATGCTTCATTTTGTCTTGTGGGCACTCTAGCTTCTCCATTTTTCATCTGATCTTAAACAGACTTATTGAGTTCTGCTCAACCCGGGGCTAGAGGGCGTGAGCGGTAGCTAACATATTTCACTACCGCTCATGAACAGTCTCAATCAAACCGAGACTGCAATATTTCGTATGTGTCGTGCTCAGCCGTTTCCAAAGGTCCATTATCATTATCTTTTTTCTATGAGATCTCGGACGAGTTTTTGAACCAACAAGATTAGATTATCTCACCTACATTTTTCATCTGATCTCAATCAGGGTTACCGTTACCATAAACTTCGTAAAACCTTTGCAAAGTTTTATTATCGTAACCCTGATCTTCTTTCCAAATATAAAAGTAATTTAAGGACTCTTCTGCGACAAGGACTATCACAACCTGACTTCTATGGTGATGTGATTTATAAACCTCGTAAGATTCTTGGTCATGATCACTTTCATACTATCTTTGTTAAACTTGTTAAAAAGTTTATCAAAAGAGGTTATGACCCTATCATTTTGCAACGTACTGCATGCTTGGTGGTGGACCCTTTTACAGTTCGCCACTATGCTTTCCTTTTTAATTGTACGATGACCGGACAGGCTGTGGACCCTATGATGATGCCTACCTACAGCCCAATGGGACGGTGGCGTTTGATTGTCTATGATCTTTCTTGTCGTGCCCTTAATGGTTTATTCTCTTGTTGCTCTGGTTTCTGCCAAGTCATTGAGTACCTTCATTGTGGCTTTCTAGGCTATTGCTTTTAGCTCGACTGATCAGAGATCAGCAGAGCTTATGCCGTGGTGCGACGTCCGTCGTCCGTCCGTCTGTCCGTCTGTCCGTAAACTTTTATTTGTAGCGACTACTCCTCTGAAACTACTGGATGGATATTCATGAAACTTTACAGAAATGTTGCCCATGAAGTGTAGTTGATCTTAGCAAAAATTCATGTTGGTGTGAAATCCAAGATGGCCACCAAAGCTAAAAATATATTTTTAAAATACAAATTTGTAGCGACTACTTCTTGAAAACTATAAGTGATATTGATATGGGACTTTTTCTAAATTGATCAGCATGACATGATGTTGGTCCTTGTCAAAAATCATTTTGATTCGACGTTAAACATGGCTGCCATTGGCCATCTTTGTTTACATAGCGTTATATAGTAAAAACTTGTAGCGACTACTCCTCTGAAACTACTTGGCGGATTTTCATGAAACTTTACAGGAATGTTGCTCTTGATGTCTAATTGATCCTAGCAAAATTTCAGGTTGGCTCGAAATTCAAGATGGCTGCCACAGCTAAAAATAGATTTTTAAAAGATATATATAAGATTGTAGCGACTACTTCTTGAAAACTGTAAGTGATATTCATATGGGACTTTTTCTAAAATGATCAACATGACATGATATTGGTCCTTGTCAAAAATCATTTTGATTCGACGTTAAACATGGCTGCCAGTGGCCATCTTTGTTTACATAGCGTTATATAGTAAAAACTTGTAGCGACTACTCCTCTGAAACTACTTGACGGATGTTCATGAATCTTCACAGGAATGTTACACTTGATGTCTAGTTGATCCTAGAAAAATATCAGGCTGGTCGGAGATTCAAGATGGCCACCACGGCTAAAAATAGATTTAAAATAAATAAATTTGTGGTGACTACTCCTTGAAAACTGTAAGTGATATCGATATGGGACTTTTTCTAAAATGATCAGCATGACATGATGTTGATCCTTGTCGAAAATTATTTTGATTCGACATTAAACGTGGGCGCCAGTGGCCATCTTTGTTTACATAGAGTTTGTATAGTAAAAATTTGTAGCGACTACTCCTCTGAAACTACTTGGCGGATTTTCATGAATCTTCACAGGAATGTTGCTCTTGATGTCTAGTTGATCCTAGCAAAATTTCAGGTCGGCCGGAAATTCAAGATGGCTGCCACGGCTAAAAATAAATGTTTAAAATTTTCTAAAATGATCAGTATGACATGATGTTGATCCTTGTCAAAAAATATTTTGATTTGACATTAAACATGGCCGCCAGCAGCCATCTTTGTTTACATAGAGTTATATAATGAAAACTTGTAGCGACTACTCCTATGAAACTTCTTGATGGATTTTCATGAAACTTCACAGGAATGTTGACCTAGCTATCAAAAATCTACCAGTAGAGCTTCAAGGTCATTGACCTCTTGTTTTGTATTATATTTACACGAGCATATTTGTGTTTTACTTATATTGCCTATTGATGCTGCCTTGTTGGTTAGAGATTAGATCATGATGGGGATTTATTTACACTGACCTGTTTTAATGGGATGACAGTAGGGTAAGTGTGAGGTTTGGCGTACCCTAGAACCGGTTTAAACCCCCAGTGGCCTTTGTTGCCACTGACCGTTCAAAGGCAGTAGCCCTATTGTCAACCCTTTTGTGTTTGTGATGTCGTTTGCATTTTTTATTATTTGTCTTCTCGTTTGTCTGTTTACATGTTTGTTTTTGTGTTTTGTGGTTGACTGTCGTCCTTGAATGCTGCTTTCCCTAGCTGTCCGATATTTTTATCTTTCTTTACCCAGTTTATCAAACTTACGATCTCAGTCATGAGAGCATGGAGCGTTGGGGTCTAGTGGTAGAGCGTTGGACCCAGGATCGAAAAATCATGAGTTCGATCCCAGCCATGACCATATGTGTTGTGTCCCTGAGCAAGACACTTTATCTGCATCGCTATTACTGGTTCTACTCGGGAAGACATCAAGAGAAAGAAGTCTAAACCAAACTTGAACCAGCTTGATTTAATCGTTAATTGTTGCGATATATTCCCTTGAATGGGCAAAAATGCATAATTTTGCCTTGTGGGCACAGCTAGCCTCTTCATTTTTAGCTATACTGACTGAAGGCGAAACCGTCCTTGCATGGTCCTCTCATCTGTCAACAGATATGGCCAGCGTCACTAACAATAGAAATATCTTTAAACGAATTCTCATGAAATATGTTGCTGTGGTCGAAATTAGCACTAGCCCGAAGGTGAAAAACTAGTAAATATTAATTTGTGCTAGTAAAAATTTAGAAATTTTGTATAGTTGAGCTTATGAAAATTGTAATAGTCCAAATGATTATATATTAATTTAGGCTAGTGAACAGAATTTCTTTGACTGCTGTTGAGTAGAATTTGATAAAAGCTTCACAGGAAACATCCTTGTGTGGTCTTTTAGATTTTTACAAATCAAAATCTATCAACAAACTTTGCCACCATTACTAAAAATGGAAATATCTTTAAACATTCTTCTCATGAACTGTTGGATAGAATTTGACAAAATGTCACAGAAAACATGCTTGTGTGGTTCTCTCTTAGATTTATACAAATCATCCTGCAACGAATACGGCTGCCATTACTAAAAATAGAAAAATCTTGAAATGACTTCTTCCATGAACCAACGACCCAGTTATTTTGAAACTTCTCCAAAAGCATTGTCCCAATGCCCTTTTTCAGATTTATACAAATTGTCCTGTTTCCTCAACAAATATGGCCACCATTACTAAAAATAGAATAATATTTTCTCATGAACCACTGACAGAATTGTTTTGAAACTTGACCAGAAGAATCATCTCATGAATCAGAGAATCTGATTTATATCAATTTTCAATACCAGTCAATACATATGGCTGCCGTTACTAAAAACAGAAAAATCTTCTTCTCATGAACCCATGGCCCACTTGTTATAAGTTATTTTATTGTATAGTTATCTGGGTCACAGGAGCACAGGAGAAAGCCTGGACATAATAGAAAACTAGTCATGTTAGACTAGAAACAAGAGAGTTGTGGCCCTTGAATAAGTTAATGATGCTAAACTTTACTATGTTAGCACTCTAGCTACTTCAATTTTCATTCAGTCTGAACCAACCAAACAAGATGTATCATGATCATATCATATCCCCCTCCTTTTATAAGAACCATGTTAGCCAGTAGAGCGTCCACAGGCCCTCTTGGGACTCATGTTAAGTTTATTAATAAGTTTCAGGTTTCAAATTTATTCAACAATCAGCAACTTTTGCCTTTGGCCATTTACAAAGTTTTACAAAGAAATATGGCAAAGACAACACATATTGTAATAAACATATATAACATAATTACACATTTAACAATACATTACATGTATATTATTCTTGCAAAACAATCATTTTTAGCTCGACTATTCGAAGAATAAGAGAGCTTATGTAATCACCCCGGGGTCGGCGTCGGCGTCCCACATCAAGGTTTGCGTGTAAGCTGTGTTTACAAGTCTATATCTCTTACATTTCTTATCCTACCACAACCACATTTGTTCATGGGCTTCCTTGTAGCATTATCTTAAGGGCTGCATAAGCAATTTTGGTTCCTGTAACCCATTGGCTCCCATGGAACCCAAATTATGATAGCCCATAAAATGTGCCCCATTTCACAACAAATTTTGCGTGTATGCTGTGTTTACAAGTCTATATCTCTTACAATTCTTACCCTAGCACAACCAAATTTGGCCATTAGCTTGCTTATAGCATTATCGTAAGGGCTGCTTAAGTAATTTTGGTTCCTGTTACCCCTGGGCTCCCATGGAACCCAAATTCTAATAGCCCTTAAAATATGTCTGTTTCACATCAAATTTTGCGTGTAAGCTGTGTTTACAGGTCTATATCTCTTACATTTTTTGTCCTAGCTGAACTAAATTTTGGAATTGGTTTCCTTATAGTATGTTGTAAAGGGTTGGATAAGTAATTTTGTCTTCTGCAAATTCTGGGCTCCCATGGAACCCAAATTGTGATGGCCCATAAAATGTGCAATAAAGGTAGATCTAGGTTTGCATGTAAGCATGTATATATCTATAATTTTGGTTTGGGATTTGTTATAGCATTATGCATCTTATTACTTCACCCATATTGGGGCATGGGCTCCCTCCTCCCCCCCCCCCCACTCCTCTACTCCCCTCCACCCCTTTTTTTATTTTTTATTTTTTTTACATTTTTCTGTGTTTTAGTCATTTCTTACACATAAATGTTGCAACCCTCCCCGCCCCCACCACCCCAACCCCCTCTCACCCCATCACCCCACCCACCACGCCCCACACTTGTATTTTTATTTTTTATTTTTTTAGCTCGACTGATCAGAGATCAGCAGAGCTTATGCCATGGTGCGGCGTCCGTCCGTCTGTCCGTCTGTCCATAAACTTTTATTTGTAGCGACAACTCCTCTGAAACTACTGGATGGATATTCATGAAACTTTCGGAAATGTTCCCCATAAAGTCTAGTTGATCCTAGCAAAAATTCATGTTGATGTGAAATCCAAGATGGCCGCCAAAGCTAAAAATAGAGTTTTAAAATACAAGTTTGTAGCGACTTCTTCTTGAAAACTATAAGTGATATTGATATGGGACTTTTTCTAAAATGATCAACATGACATGATGTTGATCCTTGTCAAAAATCGTTTTGATTCAACGTTAAACATGGCTGCCAGCGGCCATCTTTGTTTACATAGAGTTATATAGTAAAAACTTGTAGCGACTACTCCTCTGAAACTACTTGACGTATGTTCATGAAACTTCACAGGAATGTTGCTCTTGATGTCTAGTTGATCCTAGAAAAATTTCAGGTTGGCTGGAAATTCAAGATGGCCGCCACAGCTTAAAATAGATTCATAATAAATAAGTTTGTAGCGACTACTTCTTCAAAACTATAAGAGATATTGATATGGGACTTTTTCTAAAATGATCAGTATGACATGATGTTGGTCCTTGTCGAAAATCGTTTTGATTCGACGTTAAACATGGCTGCAGCGGCTTTTTTTTTTTACATATTTCTGTGTTGCTTTTGTCAGTTCTTACACATATATGTTGCATGGTTGTTAGGGCAAGTTAGACTGCATGGTTGTTAGGACTGGTTAGACTGTACATGGTTGTTAGGGCAGGTTAGACTGCATGGTTGTTAGGGCAAGTTAGACTGCATGGTTGTTAAGACTGGTTAGACTGTACATGGTTGTTAGGGAAGGTTAGACTGTACATGGTTGTTAGTGCTGGTAAGACTGTACATGGTTGTTAGGGCAGGTTAGACTGCATGGTTGTTAGGGCAGGTTAGACTGTACATGGTTGTTAGGGAAGGTTAGACAGTACATGTCAAATTTGATTAATTTTGAAAACACGATGGTAGGGATGTGGCCATTTATACTTTTTTATATGTAACATAAATGATTTTCGATCACTTTGATGGAAACCATTTAAATATTCATCTTATTTGTGTAAACAAGACTGACATGTAAACACTGGTTGAATGCCATTATGGTCACTTTTGGGAAAAAATCAGGATTATGAGCCTTGAGACTTTTAAAGCTTGGTTATCACAAAATACTAATTCACATAAAAAGAATTTGGTTTGAGTAGCTCTGCTCTTGCCAATGCCCAGCTTATTGCTGGCAGAATACATGCCGATTGCTCTGTAATATTTGTTTAGCCAGATCATACAACAGTTATGTGCTTGAACAGAGCATCATTTAGTAAATGCAATACTATAAAAACCATTAACTATTATGTTTAACACTCTGTGGGTAGAAGAAAAAAAATAGTCTAATGATTAAAAATATTTTTTTCTATGAAAACGATTTCCATATGAATATATCTGTTATAATCTATCAGTTATAATCTATCAGTTATAATCTATCAGTTATAATCTATCAGTTATAATCTATCATTTATAACAGTTATAATCTATCAGTTATAATCTATCAGTTATAATCTAGCAGTTATAATCTATCAGTTATAATCTATCAGTTATAACAGTTATAATCTATCAGTTATAATCTATCAGTTATAATCTATCAGTTATAACAGTTATAATCTATCAGTTATAATCTATCAGTTATAATCTATTAGATAATAATCGTTTGTTTAAATAGTTTGAATATGAAACAAAGATGCAGTAAAAAACGCAAACAAATCTACCTGTAACAATACACTGGGATATTCGGTATATCGTTTTTCTTGAACAAATACATACATGCTCCCTCTGAACCGAATATGTATGATACATCTGTGCAGTCGAATCAAAAGTTAGTTCTCGGAAGCCATCATGATAGGTTGTTTTGTATTTAATGTTTAAAGTCAAAGCAAAAAATCATTGCAAATTTAGCAAACAACGCACAAGTTTTTTTTTTGTGGCGTCTAATCCATAATCCTTAATAGTACAAACTATCGTCAATGACGGAAAGTATTTTAGTTATTTATCAAACCTAAAAATGTTGTAATGTCTGTGCTTTATTAATTAAAATCACTATTTATGTCTGCCATAGCTAGCTGTCTTTATGTGATTTCTACAAAATTATAGTTGTGACCTATAATAGCCATAGTATAAACATCTAAATACATACGTTTCTGAAATGTCTAGATTAGCTGATAATTGTAAACCCTCCAGCCAAATATACATCCAAAGTCTGGAAATATTTTGGGTTTACCAAGTTTTAGGAAAGGGATATATAAGCCTCCAAAAGTACGCGAAACTTTTAGTGTGTGAACTTTGTGATCACAAAGTAAAGTATGTTAACTATGTTTTAGTTATGCATTTTACGCTCGATAAGGTTGTAATGGTGTAAATGATTCTCCAAGCCCTTGCATAGTAAAGTGAGAATGTTGACAACCTGTTAAAATCTCAGTTAGAATTCTGGAAAACTTACTTTATCATGCTAATAAACTTGTCTGCTATGATGGGGGGTTTATTATCTTTAAGAAAGTTTTCTTCAGCTGTATACTAACACCGGGTCAATGGTCAACGTTATTTTTCCCCTTGCAATTTCATACCTTGTCTACTTTCACTTCTGAAAATATATAATCAAAAACTGTCAAAAACATGATAGCTATTGAATTAAACTGGTCGATTCACTCCAACAACTTAATAAAAGAACATTTTGACTTGTTTCACAATGCCGAATGACTTTGTCCTAAAGTTATTGTGACTTACCTGCGCTTGACCATGGACTAAATTGTCGAATTTGTCACGAAATGAAGAAATAATAAAAAATGCAATATCGAAGCAACCGTTCAGCATTTCTCCATCAAATAAACTCTAGTGGCATTGTTTTGTTTCCATGAGTATGGATACCACACATTTTGCCATACAAAAAATCCATACAAATTGAAAAAAAAACATTTTGAGAGGAAATTGAAAATAAATATTTTTTTCCATAAACGCACTAAAATTGTCTAAAATTCTGAAAATGATTTATTTTCTCTGATTCTGAGTTCAACACACCTATTCAAACACACTAAGTAAAAAATCATTTTTATGCAATTCTGAAAAGTACATGGTTTCTCCTCATAGGTTATAATAGCATAAATGAGTCTCCATGCCCCTTCCAACTACAAGAGATCAGCTGCAACATCATACACTCTTCATTCAGGAAATCAGCATAATGATATCAGGTACAAAATCTGCAATGTGTGTAGTTCTAAGGTTTATAGTCCCTACCCCAATAAGAACCGACTAGATACCCAGAAGGTTATCATATAAGGCACAATCGAGTCCGGACTTATACACAATCTACAATCTAAGAACATGGTACAAGGCACAATACAAGGCACATAGTGTTCACTGTGCAGACTTTTTAAAAGCACAATACCGGGCATATAGTATAAGGCTATCACCCTATGCATAATTTTCATAAGCACAATACCAGGCACATAGCAAAAGGCTATCACCCTGTGCATTATTTTCATAAGCACAGTACCGGGCACATAGTATAAGGCTATCACCCTGTGCATAATTTTCATAAGTGCAATACCAGGCACATAGCATAAGGCTATCACCCTGTGCATAATTTTCATAAGCACAATACCGGGCACATAGCATAAGGCTATCACCCTGTGCATAATTTTCATAAGCGCAATACCGGGCACATAGCATAAGGCTATCACCCAGTGCATAACTTTCATAAGCGCAATACCGGGCACATAGCATAAGGCTATCACCCAGTGCATAATTTTCATAAGCCCAATACCGGGCACATAGCACAAGGCTATCACCCTGTGCATAATTTTCATAAGCACAATATCGGGCACATAGCATAAGGCTATCACCCTGTGCATAATTTTCATAAGCACAATCTCAGGGCACATAGCATAAGGCTATCACTCTGTGCATAATTTCCATAAGCACAATACCAGGCATATAGTATAAGGCTATCACCCTGTGCATAATTTTCAGCAACACAATCTCAGGGCACATAGCCTAACATGCTGTACATATATTTTTACATATAATGAATGGTGTTTTACGGCACGTCGACACATCAATAGGTCACATTGTGCACAAAAACTGATGAAAGATGATGAAATGAAGTAGTAATAAAAAAATAATGTAAATATATAAAGTCAAAAATATTTACAAATAAGGGATGATATGGTAGTATCATTATTCAGGAAATATAAAACAAGACTTAAAATCTATAGTATCAAATAACATTTCATAGTATCATACATGTGATATCTCCCGCCGGGAGCTAATTTCTCCCGGAATTTCATGGGATCTCCCGGCCTCCCGCCAGGAGCTCCATTTCTCCCGGAATTTTCCGCCGAGTTCTCAAAATTTCGCTATTTGCGAATCCTTTTGGGTAATTGCTATGATTTATTGGATCAAGACCGAGTTTTCCGAATGATTTAGAATAAACACTTGCCGTTATCTATATCTGTGAAAACATTGCCCCTGGGCGGGTAATTAAAAGGATAAGCATGTCAGGTAATTGGTTTATTGTGTGAAAATAATGATTGGATTGTTTGTTTATGACACGTGGCGGCGATACCTGTAATGTCCATGGGAGGTTGATTATGATAGGATTAAGGAATACACCGACGGTAAGTGGGGTGGTAATAGCGAATTCGGCATCGATTGATATTTGGTATATTAATTGGATTAATATTATAATTGAGGTCAATTAAAGGTTGACGATTTCAACTAATCTGTAATGTCCATATGAGGTTGATTATGATAGAAATACACCGACTGTAAGTGGGTAGGTAATTAACAAAGGTGATGCTGGCAGCAGCCAAGTCTTGTTGTAATTAGTGGTTAAAAAGTGGACAGAGTCTCAAGATATATGCCCTAGCAGATTTAAATGATGTTATTTTATGGTATGTTCATGAAAGCAGATTAAAGATCATCATTAACTAAAAGGTGATGCTGGCAGCAGCCATGTCTTGTTGTAATTAGTGGTTAAAAAGTGGACAGAGTCTATATAAAGTGTTTAATTACATGCTATTCTTGATTATATGCTATGCTAACATAAAATAAACAGTATTCAACTATTGTATGTATAAAATATCATGTTTTTATGCTGATTTACCCCCTTTATTAAGGTTTATATCAGAAAAAAAAATACCGGTACGCGTTAAAAATTTGAGTATAAAAACCTCCCTGAATTTTGTCAAATCTCCCTGAAAAAAAAGTCAAATCTCCCTGGTAACCCTCATGAAAATATCACATGTATGTAGTATTAACTGTGTAGTACTTTTGCGGCATAGGATCAAAGTATACACATTCCAACAATATATGTTTGACTGATTTTTACATAGCCTTTCATATGCGGATCGTTTTCAAATGAAAACGGAATTAATCATTCCATTTAACACTTATTAAACCATTTGTATGCTTGAGTCATCACATCTCTGGTACAGTTGGACACTTACTGTACATTCAGACACACATGATGGTACTCTCGGACACCTGCAAAAGTTCGAAAACCATAAAAAACCCTCTAAAAAACGCACTGTACATGGTAAAAGACCGTATGGAGCCATACACAACTACTATTTAAGTACATACAAACACAGAAAAAACACGCACCAAGGCATGAATTGCCTCCATTTTCCTGGGTTTGGGAATGTGGCGATGGTTTCAAATTGATTGACTCTGATTTATTACATCTATAATAATTTATAAAATTTAATGTTGATTGGTTTGGAAGGTGCTTAGGAAAGGGTGATGATACTGTAAAGGGTAACAGCATCGCCTAGATCCGCAAATTGCCAGTATGAATTGAGTGTATTAAGGTGTCCGATTGTACCATCCACTCTTTTACCAGGGGTAAGGTACAGTCAGATACTTTCATTTTGTTAAATAAATGACTAAACAGTAAACAAATATACATTTTTATATTTTAATAAATACGTAACTTCTTGATTGTTCAAATGGATACAGTTTCAAAGAAGTACGACCATGCACCTATATCAAATGTTTGTATATGATGCCAGAACAGGTTTTGATGATGCATGCATGATTTAACTAATCAAAAAGTGTGTTACTCTGCATCATAACAACAAACTGAAGTACTAAGAACATGATTTTTCATTTGTAAGACATGGTTATACCAGGAAGTACTCTCAAACAGGGTTGTGAGGATAATAGAGCATGCGACCATACCGGTCTTGACCATATTAGCACTGATTAAGCTGTGCCAGGACAAAACAAATGTAATCCATTTATAGAAGGATTCAAACATATTATCCTAAGATCGCCTAAGGAGCATTTCTCAGAAGCTAAACATTGGACCATTAATTAATGTATCTAGCCAAAACATGCTCTTTTTTCAAAACTGGTTTAGAAACTTTCCTAATACAACCTTGTAAACAATCTAAGCCAATTATCAATACAATTAAGGATTTAAAGAACCGTACACCTCATGTGCCCAACTAATAGTGTAACTTTTGAAATGATAATGAATAGTTAGTTACTTGTAGTAGATTTTTCTTTACTGCCTAAGCACAACGTCCTTGATTTCTGAGGAAAACACTATTTGACGATATACATATAGCAGAAAGTATACATATATATACACATACATTTTGAAATTAACACGCATGAATTAATTTCTTGAAACTAAAAAAATGTGTTAACAGATAAACATCTAAAAATCAATATGTATTTGGCATGTATATATAATTACAAACACCAAAGTGCATTACTTCCGACACAATTTTTCTCATTTTAATTTAAAACTTCCATTCATTTTTATCACATTATACCCAACCAACATTTAATTAAACCAAGTGATTAAACATCATTTAATCACCTGTATGGAAGTAAAAACAAATATTTAAATGTCCCTATTTCATTACCTCTGAACAAAATAATCTGCCAAGATGAATTTTACTAAACACAATTACAACATAATTCACACAAAAATGAACATTGTTACCAGTAAAGGAAGCAAAACCAGCCACATAAAATTATAATCAACACATTTATTTACATAAAATATTCACTTACAGAATACACAAATCCAGTTTTTAGCTCTACTGGCCAAAGGCCAGGAGGGCTTATGCAATCACTTTTCGTCCGTCTCTCTGTCTGTCCGTCTGTTAGCAATTTTATAAATCGACATTTCCTCTGAAACCGCTTGAAGGATTTTGATGAAACTTCATCACAATGTTACTTGGGAGGGTCCCTCTCAGATTTGTTTTTCCCGGCCGTCAGTCATCCAAGATGGCCACCATGGCTAAAACTAGGTCAAATTTAAGGAAATTTCAAACGACATCTCCTCCGAAAACACTTATTCCATTCTACTGAAATATCATATACATGTTCCTTGGGTTGGCCTCTATCAAGTTTGTGTTTTTCGTTATCATCGAATAATCAAAATGGCCGCCACGGCGACCCAAAGTTTACATAGAGTTATATAGAAAAAGGTTAAAAATTACATCTTCTCTGAAACCGCCCGAAATCTTTTGATGAAACTTAAGCACAATGATATTTGGGATAGTCCCTCTCAGATTTGTGTTTTTCGCGGCCGCCATTCATCCAAGATGGCCACCATGGCTAAAACTAGGTCAAATTTAAGGAAATTTCAAAACGACATCTACTCCGAAACCACTTATTCCATTCTTGTGAAATATCATATACATGTTCCTTGGGTTAGCCTCTATCAATATTGTGATTTTCGTTATTCGTCAAATAATCAAAATGGCCGCCACGGCGACCCAAAGTTTACATAGAGCTATATAGGAAAAGGTTAAAAATTACATCCTCTCTGAAACCGCCTGAAAGATTTTGATGACACTTAAGCACAATGATATTTGGGATAGTCTCTCTCAGATTTGTGTTTTCACGGCCACCAGTCATCCAAGATGGCCGCCATGGCTAAAACTAGGTCAAATTTAAGTAAATTTTAAACGACATCTCCGAAACCACTTATTCCATTCTTGTGAAATATCATATACATACATGTTCCTTGGGTTAGCCTCTATCAAGTTTGTGTTTTTCGTTATCGTCAAATAATCAAAATGGCCACCATGGCGACCCAAAGTTTACATAAAGTTATATAGGAAAAGGTTAAAAATTATATATTCTCTGAAACTGCCTGCAAGATTTTGATAAAACTTAGCACAATGATATTTGGGATAGTCCCTCTCAGATTTGTGTTTTTTCGCGGCCGCCATCTTCTCTGAAACAGCTTGAAGGATTCTGATGAAACTTAAATCACAATGATCTTTGGGATATAGATTTGTTTTTTTTGCGGCTGCCAGTCATCCAAGATGGCCGCCGTGACTAAAACTAGGTTAATTTTAAGGAAACTTCAAACAACATCTCCAAAAAACACACACTTAATCCATTCTTGTGAAATATCATATACATGTTCCTTGGGTTGGCCTCTATCAAGTTTGTGCTTTTCGTTTTTGTCTAATAATCAAAATGGCCACCACGGCGACCCAAAGTTTACATAAGAGTTATAATTTTTATAGGAAAAGGTTAAAAATGACATCTTCTCTGAAACCTCTTGAAAGATTTTGATGAAACTTAATCACCATGATATTTGGGATAGTCCCTCTCAGATTTGTGTTTTTCGCGGCCGCCAGTCATCCAAGATGGTTGCCATGTCTAAAATTAGGTCAAATTTAAGGAAATTTCAAACGACATCTCCTCCGAAACTATATATATGTATTGCATTCTTGTGAAATATCATAAACATGTTCCTTGGGTAAGCCTCTATCAAGTTTATGTTTTTCGTTATCGTCGAATAATCAAAATGGCCGCCACAGCGACCCAAAATCTACATAGTCATATAGGAAAACGTTAAAAATGACACCTTCTCTGAAACTACTTGAAGGATTTTGATGAAACTTAATCACAATGATCTTTGGGTTAGTCCCCCTCAGATTTGGGGCCTCCAGTCATCCATGATGGCCACCATGGCTAAACTTAGGTCAAATTTAAGGACATTTTTCAAACGACATATTACCACTTATTCCATTCTAGTTAAATATCATATGCATGTTCCTCTTGTTGGCCTCTATCAAGTTTGTGTTTTTCGTTGTCAAATATTCAAAATGGCCGCCACGATAACCCAAAGTTTACATAGAGTTATATATAGGAAACGTGTTTCTTGGGTTGGCCTCTATCATGTTTATGTTTTTGAATCACATCATACAAGTAGAGCGTCTACAGGCCCTCTTGGGCCTCTTGTTCATTAATATTAATAATTAAGTCCAAATAAAATTATCCAATGTTCCTTAATTCAGATTAGTAAGTGTCTCTTTAATCCAAAACAGTAAGTGTCCTTTCAGTCTAAATTAGTTTCCAACATTTCCGGTTTGGTCCAAATATCCAATTCCACTGTTATTTTGAATGAGCACAATAATAAGTAAAATTCTCTCACAAATATATTTTATATTTTAAAAGCATCCAATTCAAAATTAAATTTTACGAAATAGAACTCAACTGCTGGGCTGCTTCTGGAGCTAGCCTGTTTATATACCACACAAAGATTATTCCAAAAGCTTCTCCGCTAATATATTCCAATGAAAACAGTCCAAAGTTCATCACAAATGAATTTGCATAAAATAGTCCATCATGATTAAATTTGCATAAATAATTTGCATACCAGATAAACGTTTACATCTGTACTATTTTTAACTTTTTTCCAGGCCAAATCTATAATAAACACGCAACAATGCATGTACACTTTGAGACACGTGCAGCAATACATATAACATGTAACAACATTGTCAGACATGGTTTAAGGGACTGCTCAAGGAAAAGACCAAAAATGGTCGCTTAATACAGGTGGTCTCTTATTACAGGTTCTAACAATGACTTCTTATAAAATGTTTAGTTAATTATTTGCACGTACTTAGTATAAAATTATAATGTGCATGAGTGTAAACATTGTTTTTGCGAAGACTGATAATGAATTGTAATAACATAAATGAGAAATAAATATTAAAATTAAAGCTATATATTTATGAAATAAACTCTTTATAAAAATTTAATAAAATTCACGCTGACAAAGTTTACTTTCCTTTTCTCAATCCGACAATCTAGTTGTAACAAACATTCATTTTCCAAGTCTATATAGTTTGTTTCAATTAAGTCATCCAAACTTTTTAATTACCTATATCATTAAAGACTTCAAAAGGGTGCTGCTAATCAATTATATTTAATTCATCGATCTGCCGATCAAGCTTTCTCCCAGGCGATGATCGAGGGGTCAAATTTATAAACAAACAGTCACGTGACGGTCATGTTGGCTTTTTGACTAAATGTTTACCTTAAAGTGGCATAATTGATGTAACATGTTGTCAAACAAAAGAAATAATACCAATATTTTGTCTCGTTTTCCAAATACTATTGTTACTATTAGTCTGAGAATCGATTAGTTAGGTTATTGTTGAATTTATATTTTTTATCTCGTTTCTGTGTCATTTACCACTAGTTAAATTGTTTTTTTTCCAGTTTTTGATTATCTGAAGAAGAAAAAAATGGTGGTCACTTATGGCATTGGTCACCTTATACAGGTGGTTACTTATTGCAGTATAAATTAATAGCAAATATTGTCGGGAGGAACTCAATGTGGTCGCTTACAGCAGGTGGGTGCTTCAAACAGGTGTTCGTATGGCCAGGTTTGACTGTATTTGAAAAGGCTGAATCACAACTAAGAGAAGTAATCTTCATATTAAACTCTGCAAACTAAGTCTGGCCAAACCTTTACTTGTGAAAATTGGAGACCCGAAAAAAGATTCCTTGTTATTCCCTTGTACATAAATTTTACTGGGCTCAATAAAAATCAATGTATCAGAGATATACTGTTTACATACTGAATTTTTCCCAAAACAACGACTAGAAGACCACTAAAGTAGAACTAATGTCACGTTTGCTCGACAGTACATCAAATGGTTTAAAAACTCTAGGAGCTAAACAAACCCGTGTACTAACCAATTGTTGTCATTGCCCAATATACAGAAAATGCATCTACAGCTTCCAAAATAGGAGACCAAAATAACAAATTAAAATGCCACAACTTGGCAATTGAATTGTTGCAGAATCTGTCATTGGTGTGGGGCCCGAACATAGCATCGAGGAAATAAAAAAACTCCAAAGAAACACAATTTTTCTGTCTGTATGCGAAATCGCGCGCCCCCCAGAAAATTGTGATACAAAACTGGACAGTGAAGAGTGGATAGCCAACCGTTCTCTTTAAGTCAAACTCTATTGTTTTTGGGGCCAGTAGATCAGAGGTCAAGGTCACAGTGAGATTATATGGAAATATACATTCTGCTCAATAACTTCAAAACCATAACACCTAAACTCATAATAACCCAATGAGGGTGATTGGTATAAGCCATAGGCCAGTTTCACAATTGTTGTAAAATAAATAGGTTTGGCCTAACTAACATAATAACCTGAAGGAAGCTGGCATATAATGTCCCGTTAGGCGGCGCTCTTGTTAACATAAGTATAGAGGACACTAAAATCCAAAATGAGGCCTTTTTTTGCCAGCGGAAGTTCACTGACAGTCGTATCGACAAAATCACTATATAGCAGAGCCAACTTGTTGTTTTTCATAACAAACTCGGTTGTCGTAGTTAAAAAAGGAATAACATACCCATTTTTCTGGCCAAAGGCATCCATCTTCCATATATTTTTGATGTCACCACACTAACACCTTCATTTTCCAAACTTGGCCATAGTCTTTAATATCTATAAGAGCTTGGACGAGTTTGAAAACCAATGTTGGATAATAAACACCAGAGTTATGGCCCTTGCTTTAATGAAAAAATGCTATATTTTGCTAAATGTCAAACCACTGGCGCTTCAGTTTTCATCCGATCTTCACCAGACTAAAGCAGAGTCTCAATATCAATGGAAGTTTGGATGAATTTGAAAACTGCCAATATCCGATAATAATCATCAGAGTTATGGCCCTTGACTTAATGAAAAATCCTGTATTTTGCCTTGTCCACACTCGAGCACCTTCATTTTGCATCCAGTCTTTACCAGACTTTACCAGTCTTAAAATCTTGAAAGCTTGGACAACTTTGAAAAACATCATTAATGCTTGATAAACCCCAGAGTTATTGCCCTTGATTTAAAGTGAAAAAATACAATATGACTTGTCTGCACTCTAGTGCCTTCATTTTGCATCCAATCTTTACAAAACATTTGCAGAATGTTAATATCCCTGAACACTCAGACGAGTTTGATAATAAATTGGATAATAAACATCAGAGTTATGGCTCTTGATTTAATAAAAAAATTGCAATATTTTGCCTTGTCAACCCTAGCACCTTTATTTTGTATCCGACCTTAACCAAAATTACGCAGTAGCGATATATACGTAAGATCTTGGATGAGTTCTTGAACCAGCTTGATTTGATTGCTAATAGCTAATAACTGTGTTGTCTGTCCTTGAATTGGCAAAAGTGCATAATTTTGCCTTGAGTGCATTCTAGTCCCTCATTTTTTTAGCATTTTTTGACCAAACTTACCCAGTAGTTATATATACATGTACATAAGATCTCTTGACAAATTCTTGAAATTCAATGCTACCAACGAGAGTTATCTGCCCTTGAATCTGCAATTTGAACCACCCCAGGAATCACATGTTTTAAGTATTTAAATATTGAATATACTTGCATAGGGAAAACCTTTAGGATGTTTTATTTTCTAAAACAACAGTTACACACTGTGCACGAACAGCAGATACAACCATCTAACCAGTATTGCCCCTGGGGTCCATCCCCATCCTTGGGAACATTGTGTTGATGAGCACTTAACAATTCCATCCTGTGAGTTTCTGTAATTCATTGTGATCAAGATATATTATTGTAGTTTGCTATTGTGGAAATGTATCCATTTATTTCAGCACCTCTCCAAATTTGGCAGAACCATTGAGTATGGTACTGTTGATAATCAGTTTGACTTGCTTTATAGTGATCTCATAGTTTATACTTCTATAGACGGATCCCTATAAAAGCATAAAGTGCGGGGTCACTTTGAAGCGGATCAAACTGTGTGTCAGAAGTACCATAATCAATTGTTATGACAATTTGGAATGCGATGGGCTGGAATAAAGACAGAATTACAATAATAGCAAGCAGAAATATAAATTTAACCACCTATGGTTAATTGGGACATTGCACCTGGGTCGTAACTTGGAAACCTTTGAGATCACCACCCTATAACCATATATACACTTACTGGGCATGCACAGCTGGATAAAACCATCCAACCAACATTTGCCCTGGAGTCCATCTCCACTCCACCATTGGGACATAGCCCCTAGGTCATAACTTGGAAACCATTGAGATTACCACCCTATAACCATATATACTGGGCCTGAACACTTAAGGCCGGCATGGAATTTTGCAGTGGCACGCCAAGGATTGCCTGATCCAATTCTGTTTTTGTTTTTGCGAAGATCATCGGATTTGCTATTCAAGGCTATTTTGACCCTTTTGTCTAGAATTAAAATAAATTTTATAGTCGCACCAACAGCTAAAATCAAATGGCAAATTTCCAGCTTCCATTGTTGGCGGAAGACCCCAGGTGCCCCTTCAGGCAATTTTCGTGCACGGGCGTGCACCTTGGTAGAATCTCTGATGTTCCGCAAGCCAGCTGGATAGCTTCCTTACATAACGATTCCTGGTTCCTTGAGAGTTCGAACCCACAGCAGTGAGGGGCAAGTGATTTCAACTGAGAGACTCCAATTCTCTTGTTTTGAGCATGGATACTTTGTTTTTCACTTGAATTCCATCAACTGTGTACTTCCAGTGGACTGATACAGGTCATCGTGGGCTTCTTGTTTTATTGTAGCTTCTGACTTAAATAAGGAATTGTAAATTACCAACTCAAGATTCATTTGATCCCTATTTGCATCTATTAAAGTAATTTATGCTTTTGATAAACACATGCAATATAAATACCAGCACAATGGCATACACTGAAAATGGCTTGGCCTAACTAGCCTGTCGGCTTTAATTTTTTTTTACCTTAACTGTTATTATTTCAAGTCATATCCTTCGTCAAACGGGGCATTTTTTCCTTTATGGTCGATATGGCTCCTTCCCCTAGCAAATTTTGTGTATGCCCCCACTTGGGGGTGTATATAGGTTTGCACTTGTCCGCCCATACAGACTTATGTCCCAAAAACCGCGCGATCCTCCATAATTATTTAACCCATGGTCATGAAACTTTACAGGAATATTGACCTGCAAGTGAAGATGCGAACCTTTTCATTTTTATTTTGGACCAAGAACCACAGAGTTAGTCAAAATAAGGGCTGAAAAGCTTGTCGCTCCCTCCTCCATAACTATTTAACCAACGGTCGCCAAACTTAAAGGAATGTTGATCAGCAAGAGAAGATGCACACCTGGGTTTTCATTTTTATTTTGGACAAAGAACCACAGAGTTATGGCTCTTGACTTAGTCAAAATAGGGGCTGAAAAACTTGTGTTGCTCGATCCTCCATAACTATTTAACCCAAGGTCACTGAAACTTTACAAGAATGTTGACCAGCAAGTGAAGATGCGCACCTGAGTATTTTTATATTTATTTTAGACCAAGAACCACAAAGTTATGGCCCTTGACTTAGTCAAAATAGGGGCTGAAAAATTTGTGTCGAACCCTCCTCCATTACTACTTAACCCATGGTCGCCGAACATTACAGGAATGTTGACCAGCAAGTGAAGATGCGCATCTGGGTTTTCATTTTGGACCAAGATGCACACCTAACTTGAACGTGTTTATCAATGTTTATGTTCATTATTAAAATGCTATGGCATAGTGACCCAAGTGGGGCATCCATGTCCTATGGACACATTTCTAATTTTTTTTTTTTTTTGCTTAACATTATTTCCCCCTCTAAGTTTCTCAACATTATTATGTTTGGGATACATTTATAGAGGACAGTTTATCTAAAATGCACCTCTTTTGCATATTTTCTCACCCAAATCTGCCTATTATACTGAGCCTAATTCCCTATTTCCGAAAAAAAACCTGTCAGAATTGAAATACCAACATCGCAATGGGTGTCATTCGTAAAGGGTTGAATCTTAAATAAATAATTCAGGCTGTTACTTGGTTGCATTAAATTTGTATTCATTATGACATGTTAAAGGGACAATCTTGATTTTTGTAAAACTCATGCTGTCCAATTTTCAACATAAATTGCATTTGTTTAATCATTAATATTAATTATAAGAATAGTATAAAGCAAATTGTTTTTGCATATTACTAACTGTTGATTATATTTCACCAATAATATATATATATATATAAAATGGCAGAATAACTAATTAAGACAAGTTGAAAACTTAAAATTGTATTTAAATATATGCGAGCAGGTTTAAAGTCAAAATGATACTGGATTAATAAATTGGGAGGCTAATCTTAATGCTTAATAAACAAAGCAGTGTGTCTGTCCCTTTAATGGTATAACACGTAAAAAGAAGAAACTAATATTGTGCAAAAGGGAATACAATAGTGATTAGGTTATAATCATAACATGAATAATAATTTTTAGGTGTTTTTTTTGGGGGATGGGGGGTGGGGAAATTGGCTTAAAGACATTTTCTAAGTTTTTTCTGCATAACAGATTTTCTTTAAACTTTTTATACAGTAAAAATGAGAGATAGGGTCCTATAGAAACCACAGCATCCGAACGCAATGGCATTGTAGGTCCGCACTGTACTGCAAACAAGGACTTGAAAATACAATGAAAGAGACAAAAAACAACAAAAAGGGTGGTGAAGACAGGTTTACCGACTTGGAATGGTCAGTAGGCAATAAGGCCTACTGGTTAGCTTGAATCGATTTTATATGCGCACAATCCTCGCTATTATCCTGTCTTCAGCACCCAAATAGACAAGACAGTGTAAACAAAACTACATCCCATCAAAAGGAATTCTCTAACATAAAGTCCACATCTAGAGAAACTAACTAAAGAAACACATACAAAAAAAAAATAAAAAAATAAATAAATATATATAACAAACATCTCCGGATGTATCCAGAATCATACTGAAAAACCATAGTAGTTGCAGCTAAAGAGAAAGCCAATCTAGGGTACGACCAGAAAACTCGAGGGACGAAAGCTCATGCACCCACCTCCCTTAGTTGGGGTTTCAGTAGGTACAATCATAGAGTCCCAAGAGGTAGTCCAGTCATCGCACAAGTGAAAAGTGAAGCGTAATGATTGACTGTAGAGGGGTCAATCACTAAACATGCAGTGCGCTGTAAAACCGAAGGGTTATATCCTTTTCTGACGAACTTCCTGATTAAATTTGTAAAGCGGTCAGGAAACCCGTCCGACCACTTTAACTTTCGAAGTTTATAGACCACATCTCCATAAAATGAGGGTTGTGATATGCCTAGTAGAAGAAGTGTTTTAAGGTTGATGTTGTACTTTTCCAGCAGGCCCTCGTTGCGGCAGTAGAATTTAGAGAAAGATCTACGTATTTTGTGATAATGAAAACCCTGCTGAAAAAGTTTACTTCGATCATTGAAGTCTATAACATCATTACTCGCTCTATCAAATCGAATGAGCTGGGAGATATACACCCCGTTTGAGGTAGCACGAGGTACATCTCCATCCAGGTGTGGATAGTTAACGATGTTAAAATTGAAATCATCTCTCTTATCATAGATTTTAATCATTAGAAATCAGAGATGAAGATCGAGAAATGCTGCTACTGTATCCAAACTGTTGGCTTTATTCAATGTGAGCTCAGGTGGATAAATGTTAGTTACCATATGAGCAAAGAACGGATTATCAATATTGAGTATGTCATCAATATACTGAGAAGTATTATTAAATGCATCAATAATTTCACCTTGGCTAGCAGGTGACAAACTCAACATAAAATCTCTTTCATAGCAGTATGCCCCCTCCCCAAGTAAGACTGTTATATATATAGACAGAAAATGCAAACATAATGGTAGGTCACCATAATTGTTAAAATTTTAAAAAGTAATGTGTAATGCCACCGTCATGTCAATCTGTCCAAAAAGTTGAACAAGTCCATGAATTTTTTTAAATAAGACATTTTTGAAGTCTTAATAATTTATTCATTGGTCACAATTCTGCTAAAATTGTATTAAAGTAAAGAACATTTAATTATAATAACATTTGAAGCTCATCTTTAAAACCTATCTTTTTTTACAAAATCTGTTGAGACCATTACTCACAATTTATGCACAAATTAGCTCATAATGATACAATTTCCTTTCTTTTTTTTTTGTATGTTCCCAATAATAGAATTTGTTAGCTGGGCTATTCAAAGAATAAGAGAGCTTATGTAATCACGTCGGCGTCGGCATTGGCGTCGGCGTTGGCGTCCCACATCAAGGTTAGCGAGTAAGCTGCGTTTGCAAGTCTATATCTCTTACATTTCTCATCCTAGCACAACCAAATTTGGCCATGGGCTTCCTTATAGCATTATCTTAAGGGCTGCATAAGCAATTTTGGTTCCTTTAACCCATGGGCTCCCATGGAACCCAAATTATGATAGCCAATAAAATGCATCCCATTTCAAGTCAAATTTTGCGTATAAGCTGTGTTTACAAGTCTATATCTCTTACATTTCTTACCCTAGCACAATCAAATATGGCCATTAGCTTCCTTATAGCATTATCTTAAGGGCTTCTTAAGTAATTTTGATTCCTGTAATCCCTGGGCTCCCATAGAACCCAAATTCTGATAGCCCTTAAAATGTGCCTGTTTTACATCAAATTTTCCGTGTAAGCTGTGTATACAGGTCTATATCTCTTACATTTCTTGTCCTAGCTGAACTAAATTTCGGAATACTTAAGGGACTGCAATTGACATGTCGCCAGTACTTAGATATCTCCGCCCTATTGTTGATGTCGGAGTATATTGACAATAGTTTATATAACATAGTTGCACGTGCTTTATACACGTGCTGTTGTTTGTGGGAGGTATCGTTCTGGTTTGATTGGTTGAAATGGTTAAATGATTGACAACTGGCGACATGTTAATTAGACTTCATACAATGATAGAGGGTAATAAGGGGAAGTACCGAGTATAAGTACCACAACTCTATCTCATTCACTATAGTTTTTGCCCTAGTTATAATTCTTGTGCTGAGAATAACTCAAAAACTACTAATGGAACTGCAATGAAACTTCGCACAATGAAATAGGGCAGTGAGAGTTCGGTGTCTCTGTCTGTGCGCCCGTCCATCTATCCGGATATCTTGTTTATAATTGGTTTTGTTTTGGTTGTATGGTGTTATACGTCAATTTTAGAACATGTAAGGCCATATATGATGGTCGATGTTTTTGTGGTAGAGGCAGATCACCGTATTGTTTACTAGGTACAACCAGTACTGTATACCTCCCGCCATCTGAAGAAAAAATCCAAAAGTTGTCGTATCGCAGTAATACAGCATGGTTTTCGTATCGTGTCTATCTGTCATTGGTCATATTCGTTTGCTAAACAATTACCAGTATGCTCGCAGGAGAACAACTTGTTCCAAACGTACACGCAAAAGTGATTTTGGTAATAACTCATGGTAAAGTGTAAAACACATGTTTTGTCAAAGATTAGTTTGATTTTAAGCAGTGATTTTATATGGAAAGCCGTTTGGGACCCCACTAAAAACGGCTTTCCATACGTTCTTATACTTGAAAAGTTTTTAAACAATATGTTTATGTAAGTACATGCAAATATGAAAACACCGAACTGGCATATGCAAAATACCTCGGACAAGCATCATCTGTCGGCTCATTTACTAACACACACACTTTTCCCAAACCTCAAATTATTTGCTATTGTATTGTGTTCTTCTGTCTCATTGCTATATATCTTAGTTGAGTGTTTATTGTTGAACATGTAGCGTAATACAGTAACATGCAGGTGGGAAGATAGATGTAGGGGACATTCCTAAACAATTCAGATGGTTTAACATTTCATAAGGGTCCTATCATTGTGTCAGATGATATCTGTCATGCAACTCTTATGTTATTAAGTTAAGATTTAATTACATCATACTTGCAATCATGTTTGCAGTTATTATCCCCAAATATGTTCAGAATGTTTAAGGTTATTGCAGTCATCATGAATATCTTACGATCACACATTTTTGTTCTGATAATGTCAGTATTACTGAAACAAAACACCACAACTTACGTCAAGATGATATCTGAAAGTTAATGGATAGAGCATCAAATGTATTTAATTTTTAAATTGTTTTTATCATGCATGTGTCCATATGTTAATATCAGTTTTTTGTAAATGTTCAGCTGCTTATTCGTTGTTAATTAATGTATACATTGGTAACTTGTTTTAAGCAATAAAACTCAATCTCATTTATGGACATTCTTCATGTACTTCACCGACATATACATGTATATATATATACAACTTACATATTTTTGAATCCCAACTCTATAGACGCAATATAAATGGTTTTAACAAGCCATACCAAACCCCGAAATTGGAGCGCCGAATTAATAGTTACCAAGTCATACTTCATTTACGCATATTCAATAACACAATTATTGTAAGAACCCGTGAATAAACCTATACTTTTAATTGGTACATATACATTATTATATGAACTGAATACCTGGATAGAGTTTTGATGAACGGTTTTGTAGTGTAATTTTGCCATTATTTGGCAGTTAGTTTCTTTAACATATAAATATGCGAAAATATGTCTTCACGAGGGACACTTAGCTTGGTATACACCTCGCTGATCTCGACAATATTTTGGGTTTTGCAACACCATTTCGCTATGTTATCAAACTATTTATCATAATGTTGTAAAACTTGAAATTGTTTGAAGATACGTGGGGCTTCGTTTCGAGAAGCTTATTACGATATGTGTACTATAATGTGCAGGGCTTCACTTCATGCGAAGCTGAATGTAGGAACACCCTACCAACCCACCAACAATTTATGTTAAATAGCATGCGTCTAGCAGGTTAATATGACTATTACTATGGACAGCTGATTATTAAAAACAATTATTGATATATCACCAACATGTACAATATACCTTTAAAGACATATTCTATAGTTTTTTCTGCATAACAGATTTTCTTTAAACTTTTTGTACAGTAAGTATGTTATATATACTCGGTAAAACAAGTTTTGGACCAGGGTATATAAAGTCATATAAAAACAAAACTAGTGGACAGAATTTAAGTATTTTTTTTTAGTAACCAAGGTCTACTCTACCCGGTTAATTTGGTACCAGAAACATTACATTCCAAACAAGATTTGATTTTAAAGAAATATCGCGAACACACAAAGGGTCTGTAAAAAATGTTGCAAAGTCCGAAAAAAGTAACAGTTACGGACACATTCGAGTAACCAATAAAAAGATTATTATTTTTTCGCAAACTTTCATTGTAAACGATAATTATTGTTGATTGTTGATCTATTGTGAATTATCAACTGAGATTATAAGGGTTATGGTCGATTGTCATGGTTCAGTGATCATTGTACGGGTTCGAACACTGCCATGGTCCAAAACTTCTTTTACAGAGTATATATAGACAGAAAAGGCAAAAATAATGGTAGGTCACCATGAGTTAAAATTCTCTGAAACCGCTTGAAGGATTTTGATGAAACTTAATCACAATGATATTTGGGATAGTCCCTACTCAGATTTATGTTTTTCGCGGCCGCCAGTCATCCAAGATGGCCACCATGGCCTAAAACTAGGTCAAATTTAAAGAAATTTCAAATGACATCTCCGAAACCACTTATTCCATTCTACTGATATATCATTTACATGTTCCTTGGGTTGGCCTCTATCAAGTCTGTGTTTTTCGTTATCGTCGAATAATCAAAATGGCCGCCACGGCGACTCAAAGTTTATGTAGAGTTATATAGGAAAAAGTTAAAAATGACATATTTTCTGAAACTTCATCACAATGATATTTGGGATAGTCCCTCTCAGATTTGTGTTTATCGTGGCCGCCAGTCATCCAAGATGGCCGCCATGGCTAAAACTAGGTCAAATTTATGGAAATTTCAAACGAATCTCCTCAGAAACCACTTATTCCATTCTTGTGAAATATCATATACATGTTCCTTGGGTTGTCCTCTATCAAGTTTGTGTGTTTCGTTTTCGTCTAATAATCAAAATGGCCACCACTGCGACCCAAAGTTTACATAGTTATATAGGAAAAGGTTAAAAATGACATCTTCTCTGAAACCTCTTGAAGGATTTTGATGAAACTTAATCACCATGATATTTGGGATAGTCCCACTCAGATTTATATTTTTCGCGGCCGCCAGTCATCCAAGATGGCCGCCATGGCTAAAACTAGGCCAAATTTAAGGAAATTTCAAACGACATCTCCTCGGAGGGCGAAACCACTTATTCCATTCTTGTGAAATATCATATACATGTTCCTTGGGTTAGCCTCTATCAAGTTTGTGTTTTTCATTATCGTCAAATAATCAAAATGGCCGCCACCGCGACCCAAAGTTTACATAGAGTTATATAGGAAAAGGTTAAAAATTACATCTTCTCTGAAACAGCCTGAAAGATTTTGCTGAAACTTAAGCACAATGATATTTGGGATAGTCCCTCTCAGATTTATGTTTTTCACGGCCGCCAGTCATCCAAGATGGCCGTCATGGCTAAAACGAGGTCAAATTTAAGGAAATTTCAAACGACATCTCCTAAACCACTTATTCCATTCTTGTGAAATATCATATACATGTTCCCTTGGGTTGGCCTCTATCAAGTTTGTGTTTTTCATTATCATCAAATAATCAAAATTATTCAAAATTTTGCCGCCAGCGATAACGCAAAGTTTACATAGGAGTTATTAATAGGAAACATGTTTCTTGGGTTGGCCTCTACTCATGTTTATGTTTTTTGAATCACATCATACAAGTAGAGCGTCTACAGGCCCTCTTGGGGCCTGTCTTTGTTTTATGTATGTTCCCAATAATAGAATTTGTTTATAACTTTTTAAGCACATAGTTTAACATATATAAACAACAAAGAGTGTGGCAATAAAAATGATAGTGTCCCATGCTTGTTTAGAATTTTTTTTGGAAACACAACCCCTATGCTAATAAAGGCCAAGTTTTGTATGACATTATATACGAAATGGTATATTTTCCTTTTTTGTTATGTTCCTAAATAACAGATTTGTTCAAACTTCCTAGGCACTTATTTGAACATATATTTAAGAGACAATTTATGCAATTAAATATTATACGGTCACCATGCATATTGAGATTTAATATTGATTACTGGAACCGTAACACATTATGCTTAAATTTTTTAATTGTATTGGAATTTTTACAAAATGCTATATTTTTTGTCCTATTTTATTGTTCTAAGGCGACATTTTTTTTTTCTCTTTAACATTTTTTTTGAGAGATTGGAAAAAAAAATAATAATTGAATATCTGTGTTTTTTTCCACCGCCGGCCGCATTTCAACGCCAGATGAATGAAAAATAAATAAAATTGAATTGGTGTATCAATATCCTCAAGACAAAATACTCCCATGGTATTCTTGAACTATGAAAACACTTGCAATAAAGTAATTAAAATGTGTTATACACAAATTAAAAACAATAAGAAGTTTGAATATTTTTGCCTTTGAATAAAAAAGAAACGTTATTATTAAAATCTTGTTACTCAAGAGGACAAAACAAATTTCAGATTCAAGTCGCAAATATCTTCTCAAATTTACAAATATTATATAGTTTCATATGCGTAGCCTTAAATATTCGAATAGATCAATTCCCCCTGTAACTCGACTAAATAATATACTCACCAGAAAGAGCACAAGCTTATAAAATGCCTGAATTAATAACGACCTGTTGTTGAGTCCATTGAGACTTGTCTTTGCCTGTAGGAATATAAACTATTCTGGAGATACAGGAAGCTAAAGCGATGCATGTCTCTATATTTGGAATTCTCTCGTTGTATTATGAAACACTGAAATGAAACCCAGAACAAAGCTGTATACAATGTATGTTTTAATGTATCAAACCAGTTAGCAACCGTAGTAATACTGTGAATGTTGGGGCCTACACTTTAAAACATTTAATATTTGCCCTTATTTCTATACTTTTTTTTTTCTTTTTTTATTTGCCGGTTGCATCAAAATGCCGCTAATAACAAT
Organism: Cyrtodaria siliqua; assembly: GCA_037043455.1. Lineage (NCBI taxonomy): Eukaryota > Metazoa > Mollusca > Bivalvia > Adapedonta > Hiatellidae > Cyrtodaria > Cyrtodaria siliqua. Next base: position 140,186 of record JAWPHD010006533.1, read on the forward strand.
GATATCACAAGTATGTTCGCCGATTCTTCGAGCATTTTTTTCAAATCGTGTTGAAGTGACCACTGAAGGTCGATAACTACAGTTACTCTATGGCAAGACATGAGATCGCAATCTCTTACCCAGGTCATCTGTTGTATGTGGATGCAAGGAACGACAACGCAGTGTAGAAAGTGATACAAATGGAATGGTTTTTCACACATTTTGGTTGATGCAAGAGTTTAAAGAAAGTATTCTCTGGTCGATTTGTTACAATAAAAATCGTTTTTAAATTAAATTTAACTATTGTGTTAAAATCGATTGTATCGTGCACAAACATACACATACTTGGAACGAGAGTCCTCAATGATGTGTGATCAGCGATCAGAGATCAGCAGGAGCTTATGCCCTTGTGCAGCGTCCGTCGTCCGTGACCGTCCGTACCGTCTGTCCGTAAACTTTTATTTGTAGCGACTACTCCTCTGAAACTACTAGATGGATATTCATGGAAACTTTACAGAAATGTTGCCCATGAAGTCTAGTTGATCCTAGCACAAATTCATGTTTGATGTGAAATCCAAGATGGCCGCCAAAGCTAAAATAGATTTTTAAAATCACAAGTTTGTAGCGACTACTTCTTGAAGAACTCTAAAGTGATATTGATATGGGACTTTTTCTAAAATGATCAGCATGACATGATGTTGGTTCCTTGTTGAATTTTTTTTCTGATTCGGCGTTAAACATGGCTGCCAGCGGCCATCTTGTGTTTACATAGAGTTATATAATGGAAAACTTGTAGCGACTACTCCTCTGAAACTACTTGACGAATTTTCATGTAAACTTCACAGGAATGTTGCTCTTGATGTCTAAATTGATCCTAGCAAAATTTCAGGTTGGCCGGAAGATTCAAGATGGCCGCCACGGCTAAAAATAAATTTCAAAATACAAGTTTGTAGCCGACTACTTCTTGAAAACTATAAGTGATATTGATATGGGACTTTTTCTGTAAATGATCAGAAGTGACATGATGTTGGTCCTTGTCAAAAATCGTTTTGATTCGACGTTAAACATGGCTGCCAGCGGCCATCTTTTGTTTACATAGAATTATATAGTAAAAAACTTGTAGCGACTACTCCTCTGAAACTACTTGGCAGATTTTCATGAAACTTTACCGGAATGTTGCTCTTAATGTTGTTTAGTTGATCCTAGCAAAATTTCAGGTAGGCAGGAAATTCAAGATGGCCACCATGGCTAAATATACATTTTCAAAATACAAGTTTGTAGCGACTACTTCTTGAAAACTATAAGTGATATTGATATTGGACTTTTTCTAAAATGATCAGCATGACATTGATGTTGGTCCTTGTCAAAAATCGTTTTGAATTACAATGTTAAACATGCTGTCAAGCGGCCATCTTTGTTTACATGGAGTTATATAATGAAAAACTTGTAGCGACTACTCCTCTGAAACTACGTGACGATTTCTCATGAAACTTCACAGGAATGTTTGCTCTTGATGTCTAATTGATCCTAGCAAAATTTCAGGTCGGCCGGAAATTCAAGAAGTGGCCGCCACGGCTAAAAATAATTTTTCAATAACAAGTTTGTAACGACTACTTCCTGAAATCAAAATCAATCCAGTAGAGCTTCAAGGTCATTGACCTCATTGTTTAATCAAAACATAGACCTAATAACAAATTTATTAAATATGTCTTTAGATCAAAATTAATGTGGAACATTACAATTTCATAGTTTCTGGAAGGCGAATATCTATTTTATCTACATGAAAACACATTGAACGCTTTTCCTTACCCAAAAACGAAAGTCCCCCTGTTTCAGGGATTGTCACAAAATGTTTAGGTTTTATTGTTTTAAAAAAAAGAACTATGTCTTGAAAATAAACCGGTGTAAAAAAAGTTTATACTAGTATAAATAAGTATCCCACAAAGTCAATCGAGTTACTTTTTACAGTGTTAACAAATTTGAGATGCTTTACATGGACGCTATACTAAAGCAATAAAGAAACGCAACTCGATAATTTCCGCTGCGCGTATTATCCGCGATTGCCGGAACGGCAACGACTCTTGTATGTCTCATCACAGTACACTTTTATCTACAATACAACAATTCATAAAATACAACTGTGCCAGTTCTTTTTAAAATTACAAGAGACTATACAATATCAATATACATATGACTGTTCACAAATGTTAAAATATTGAGCAATTGATTCGAGCAGACTGCCACAGCCGTGCCATAAGACTCACAAAAAGCCACAGCAGTAGGTCGCAGTAGTCAATGCATACACATATCATCACTGTTTTAATTTATCAAATCATTTCTAAAGAATATTATCATACACATTTATACATAGTAATAATTGAGTGGCCGGTGCTTGACATGTTGTCTAAAAAGTACTTAAATAGAAATATTAATATGTGAGTTAGAGAATCGCAACGGCTACTGAAACCTTAACAAATAGTATAAAAAATGAGATAACAACCTAGATCAGATCTGGAGTGTACTGATTAGCTCTGACTTTTCAACTTCGTTATAAAACCTTATTTCTTATCTAATAATGATTGCATTATTTACAGCAAAAAATATGATGAAATTAACTTTAAAAAAAGAACTCTTACCAGCTTACTACAAGTAAAATAAATAATAATAGTAACATACTTAAGAATTATAAAACAGAGTTTCGCTTTTTGAGAATATTACAACAGGTTTTGGCACTCATGCGTATCATATCTTTATTGGAAATAAAAGTAAGATTTTGTCTGTTTCGTTTACATCTATAAAATTGGGATATACAGATAATGCTTTATCAAATAAGAGTTTTCTAATTTGCACCATACATAGCACATTCTAAAACATCATGCATCTCGTCCTCAACCTTGTGAATACAAAATGGACAAAGAACAGCTCATTTTCTGCAATAGTTTCATATCGGCCTGTTTCGATTCTCAACGGTGCCACGCCACATCTAAGAACTTTGCAAATGCAGCTCTGCGCTGTAAAGGTAATAATAAGTTAGCAATATGATTTCAACTTCATATTCTGATTTAAATAGCCTGTATGTTCTTAGACTTGTTTCTACCTACTCCACTTACTCCTCCTGTTTGACTCTGTTTATATTAATTATTCGCGAATCTATAACATATAAATCCATTAGAGCCGTTGTAACATCTTCAATAAATTTCTTAACTTTCTTTGAAACTGTATCACAAC